>CM046042.1:15826602-15909340 GCA_025215565.1 Flaveria ramosissima | reverse complement strand
TTTTTGAAATATTGAGGTTTCCCCCTCAAAATTTTATCATCATCTCTAATATTAACTAGTAAAAACCAAATAAGTTATACAATTAACATTTAATTGTATACTCATAAACATCCCCCAATTTACTATTTTTGATATTATTTTAACTAGTTAAACAACATTACAAATAATATATTGAACAAAATATCCTAATAAGTTGTTCCATCTCATATGCATTCTAATTAGAAAACCCATTTTCTAAATGGTGTTAATATTTAATTGCATGATCATATCATCAATAATATTTCTTGGTGTTTGCTAAGCTTGTTATTGGGTATAACCCGACTTGGATCATAACGTACTAACCACATCAATATTCTAAGTGTCTTGGGGCACACAGAATCCTACAATCTCCCTTACCCCCAAGATTCATAGAAGATTGATGCAAGCAGTAAATACCCGCCTAACAACGGTTTTACTACCCTTAATGCGCATGACTTATAGCCATTCAATAACATCATCCCTTTTCAAGTACCCTACTTGAAATGATTTAGGTGAATCAATCATCTATCCTTTTGTTTCAGATGTCATGTTAAATCCGAGACACAGAATGATCATTCCTTGTTGATTTAACTTAATCAGGCCTTAGACATCTAACTCTCACGAATAAGAGGAACAAATTCCATCTTGACTACATACGTTTCTCTCACAAACACCTTCGTGTCATACCTGAACATACCCTATGTGCTGTCCACTATTTCAGGACAGTGAAGAAAAAGCTCAAGGTATAATACTTGGTGAATATCAAAACCCAATATGTATCTCAGGTCGGAGGATACCAAATGATATTCGCCTTTACTCAAATTACTTTACTTATGATCAATCATAAGATTCCATGTAGTGAAATTGAGATGCGGGTTAGTCCAATATTTGTTCCCACAAATATCTATGAACCTTGGTAGCAACCTCATTGCTCTATATTCATCCTTATGAATATCAACCAATCCAAGTTCATAATAGTCTTACCTCACACTTGTTCCACAAGTATGAACGACTATACGGACATTAGAGTAAACAATTTACTCATGGATTAAACATGCTAAATTGGAACATTAATTGAAACATTATACCAAATAATTTTATTCAAATAATAAAGAGTTCCACATATCCAATACAAAATTTACAGATCAAATCCAGTCACTAGAATATCGAAGTCCCATGGCACAATTATGACCTTCATGCTTTGCCTTTTCAAGGAGTTTCGTGAGAGGATCCACAATGTTTTGATCCGTGTGAACTTTGCGAATACATATCTTCCCTTTTCAACTTCATCTCGTATGTAGTTGAATCTCCGCTCAATGTGCCTAGTCTTTTGATGAGCACGAGGTTCTTGATTTGAGCAATCGCACCCTCGTTATCACAAAAGATCTCTAGGGGTTCCTGAATGGAAGGGACAACCCCTAGATCGGCAATGAATTTCTTCAACCATGCAGCTTCTTGAGCTGCCAATGAGGCGGCGACGTATTCTGATTCTGTAGTTGATAGAGCCACCACATCTTGCTTGGAGCTCTTCCAAGAGACCGCTCCTCCATTCAGAATGAAAATATATCCCGATTGTGACCGAGAATCACACCGATCGGTTTGGAAACTCGCATCCGTGTAACCTTTTACAACGAGTTCCTCATCACCAGATCCATAGATTAGGAACATATCCTTGTCCTCCTTAGGTACTTAAGTATGTTCTTAACAGCCATCCAATGACTGTTTCCACTTTGGATTTTGCTGGTAACGGCTTGTCATGCTTAAGGCGCATGACACGTCCGGTCGAGTGCATATCATCGCATACATGATGGATCCAATAGCAGATGCGTATGGGATTGCCTTCATTTTATCTTGCTCATCCTTTGAGCTAGGACATTGAGTCGTACTCAATATCGTTCCTCTTTGAATAGGTACGGTACCTTTCTTAGAGTTCTCCATCTTGAACCTTTTCAAGATTTTATCAATGTATGCACTTTGATTAAAACAATCAACCGCCTTGATCTATCCCTATAGATCTTTATTCCTAGAATATAGGCGGCTTCACCCAAGATCCGATGGAAAAACAACTCCCAAGCCAGGTTTTACAACCTTCCAAAGGTTGGAATGTCATTTCCAAATAGTAGTATGTCATCAACATACAATACTAGGAAAGTTATTGTGCTCCCACTAGCCTTCTTATACACACAAGCCTCATCAGCGTTTTTGATGAAGCCAAATTTCTTTACTTCCTCATCAAAACGGTGATTCCAGCTTCTCGATGCTTGTTTTAATCCATAGATTGATTTCTTTAACTGCATACTTTATTAGGATGTTTTGGATCGACAAAACCTTCAGGCTGAACCATTAGACATCTTCCTCAAGATATCCATTTAGGAAGCGGTTTTGACATCCATTTGCCAAATCTCATAATCATAATGAGCAGCTATGGCAAACAATATCCTTATAGACTTTAGCATCGCAACAGGTGAGAAGGTTTCATCATAATCAACCCCTTGAGTTTGAGTGAAACCCTTTGCTACAAGTCTAGCTTTATAAGTATCCAAGTTTCCATGCATATCGGTTTTCTTCTTGAAACCCACTTACTTCCAACTACCTTGGAATTAAGAGGTGGTACACAACAAGTTCCCAAACTTGATTGTCATACATGGATTGCATCTCAACGTTCATGGCCTCAAGCCATTTGTCACAATCCAAATTGGACACTGCATCATGGTATGTGGTTGGTTCATCTATGAATCTACCACATAGCATCCATCCATGAAAAATCCGTATCTTTCAGGTGGATTACTAGTTCTACCACTTCTGCGAACGTTTTGTGTGTATTGATCAACCATTTGATCATCTTCAACACCATCCTCATGTTGAGTGCTAGTTTCAACCAAACGTGCATCGGGTTGTGGTTCTTGATCTTCCTCAAGATCCACTGTTCTACTGCTAGTTCCTTCCATAAGGAACTTTGCTTCTAAGAACTCAACCCTTTCTGGCAACAAACACCTTTTGTTCCAGTGGATCATAGAAATAATATCCCATAGAATCTCTAGGATATCCAATAAAGATACACTTGGTGGATCGGCACTTCCAATTTGTTTGGGGTGGGAGTCTTAACATAGCCTCACAACCCCAGACTCTTAAGTATGATAGGGATGGACCCTTCCATGCCATATCTCAAAAGGTGTCCTTTCCACCTTTTGGGTTGGGGCCATATTTAGAATACGGGCCGCGGAGAGCAAAGCGAAACCCCAAAATGATAGAGGTAATGTGCTTCTAGCCATCATAGATCGGACCTATCCAATAAGGTTCGATTCCTCCTCTCAGACACACCATTATGTTGTGGTGTTCCAGGTGGAGTGATTGTGAGACAATCCCACAAACTCCTAAGATGATCTTGAAAAACATCACTTAGGTATTCACCTCCTCTATCGGTACGGAGAACTTTAATTGACTGTTGAGTTGATTTTCAACTTCATTCTTGAAGATTGTGAACATTTCAAAAGCTTCATCTTTGTGCCTAATAAGTACACATACCCATAGCGACTATAATCGTCGGTAAAGGTAACGAAGTATCTTTCACCATTCCTAGTCATTGGCTTAAAAGGACCCACATACATCCGAATGTATGATTCCTAATAAATCTTTTGCCCTTTCGTTAGTCCCACTAAAGGTTTGCCTGTCATTTTACCTTGTAAACAAGATTCACAACATCAATGAATCACATTCACTTGTTTTTAAAAGACCATTCTTTTGTAGTGTTTGAATTCTTTTCTTGTTTATATGACCAAAGACGACAATGCCAAAGATAGGTATCACTCAAATCCAACTTGAGTTTCTTGGTGCTAGTTTGGTACAATGAAACTATTTAAAAGTATTATTCATGAAACCAATTCATAAATACATTAATGGGTATAGCTTTAAAATAGAACATATCATTTAAAGAAACATGAATATCATTTTCAATAAAAGATAATACATAATCATAAAGTCTTAATTGGGATACAGAAATAATGTTCCTAGTCAAAACTAGGAGCATACAAAACATTCTGTAAAATAACATCCAAGCCACTTGGAAGTTTTAGGATGTAGTCCCCACGAGCTTCAACTTGGACTTTGGTTCCATTTCCCATGAAAAGACTAACATCCCCTTGATTGAAGTCCCTACTTCTTGTGAACCCCTGCAACAGATTGCAAATATGAGTTCCACATCCGGTATCCAATAACCCATGTGTTAGAAGATGTAACATAAGATCATATGAATCATGTATGTTGTACCTGAGGTCTGCCCGGCATCCCTCTTGCTTTCAACTTTGAGATGGACGGGGACAATTCTTGCCCAATGTCCAATCTCCCCACACTTGAAGCATGGGTCATTAGTAGCAACCTTTTGCTTCTTCTCTTGTGGTTTGGGTGGTACCCTTACCACCCCTTTCCCCTTTCCAAAACGGGGTCCCTTACCCTTGGCAACCTTTGCCTTGGGTGCGGGATAAGGCCTTTTCTTGTTCCCACCTTCATTGATGGTGAGGACGGGTAAAACCCTTTTACACATGGCCGCCTCGGCCGCTGTAAGCATTGAGTGAAGCTCACCAATGCTCTTTGTCCCAAGCATTCATGTTGTAGTTCAACACAAACGTCTCGAACTTCTTGGTAAGCCCATTAAGGATCAAATCCGTGGCCAATTCCTTCGAGACGGACAATTAAGCCTCTCGAGGCGGTCGATATGACTTTTCATCTTAAGAACAAAAGATGAAACAGATTGGTTGTCGTCCATACGACATGCATGGAGTGCTCGAACCGTTTCGAAGCGCTCAACCCTCGCTTGCTGTTGGAACGTTTCCTTCAGCTGGGTTATCATGTCATAAGCTCCGTGATGTTCATACTCCCTTTGGAGATCCGGAGTCATGCTCGCTAGCATGAGACAAGACACTTGGACGGAGTCATCAGTGTACTTCAACCAATCGTTGAAGGCCTCCTGATCATCCCAGTAGGTTGATCGGGGATGGGTCGTCTAAAACATATGATCGTTTCTCTTGCTTGAGAACGATTCTCAAGTTTCGATACCAATCATAAAGTTGTTATGATTTAGACGTTCCTTTTGGAGGATCGCACGTAATGATTGGTTGGACGCGGATGAGTTATCGTGATTTCATGTTGGTGGCCATCTACAAAATTAACAAAGGTCTATTTAGCATTTTCGATATTGTAATTTTAATAATAAATGCCTTTTGAGGTCTTCATATTAAAATCTAGAACCCAACATTACATTTAAATTGTGTTAGGTGACCTTTATCCCACGTTTTAAATTAATAAGGTGGTCAACGTTTGACGATTGCAACCATTTGCAACTTCTAGAAATATGGGATCGACTTGAAACATCATATGTAAAGTCGGCAGTTAATCCCATCAACACCATGTGGAAAACACATCGTAGGTGATCCATTGACATGATTTGCAAATCAAGACACCCTACTTACACCCACGTGTGAGTTTGCCAAAACAAGTGGTTAGGTGACCTTATCCCACAAATAAGGCATTCTCACCTCAAGTCACAAGTTCCCTCAAAATGGTTAGGTGACCTTTATCCCACTAAGAGTTCCCAAGTGACTCAAGTGTTGTGTAAAAGGACGGTGTTGATCTTGTTTGTAAAAAAAAGTTTAGAGGTTTCAAAATTCTAGTTTAGAAAACTCTATGTACTTGTATTTGCATGCTTTCAAATACAAGGTACCCTATGGTTCTTTGATTAAAACCTATTTTAATCTTAAAATCATTAAATCATTTCAATAACCTTTTATTAACTTTTAAGAACCATCAATTTTCAGCTTGTTAAGTTTGTTAATGAGTTTGCTATGAATATCAAATATCAACCAACAATCAAACAACAAACAATCAACCAAGCATAAACATAAACAACCATATGTGCATATGTGCATAACCATAGCATCTAAAGTGGTCCACACTTGTTTGCCATCACAAGTGTGGTCCATAGGACATTCCTAAGGGTCACAAACAAAGCATATAGAAAACTTCCAAAAGCCTCCCACTTGAAACCGCATCCAAATGCTCCATGTTTCTTTCATGACCTTCCTTTGTGCTTCCAATGTGTATGTCTTCATATTACAAGATATAAAGTCCTAATACAAGATATCTAGTAAAATGAAAATACACCTAATCTATTTATTACAACCCAATAATAAATAAAATTACACTTGAAACAAAGCACAAACAACAAATAATACAACCCAATTGAATGAATGAATACAACCATTACAAACACCCAAACAACACAAGGTCAATGGCTAGGTTATGCACTAAAATAAGCATCCATTATATCATCCAAAATATAACTATGAATCCCCTTAAAACCAACGAATTTTCAGCCAACATAAACTGAAAATTCGGGTTTAGATGTTGTCCAACAACACAACATATCAACATATATATATATCTTTCAAGATTTAATCTTAAGCATGTAAAATATAATCTTGAAAGTTGGGGATTCAACAAAACAGAAACATAGCAGCCCAAATCAGCTTATATATAGATCATTATCATCCTTTAAAACCTATTTTAAAGGACAAAACAAGCAAGTCATCCACATAACCGGCTCTTGATGCCATTGATGTGTTTGTTAGAACACAAAAAAAATGAGTTTAACCTTTTAAACTTTCTGAAAACGCAGCGGAAGTTTAGCATTATAACCAAGTTTATAAGCTGAAAAACGTGTTCCTTTTGACATACATATGTTTTAAAACAAACCCAAAATCAAAGGATCATAATATGTGAATAAACAAGCTATGAACATAATGAAAGTGTACATAAAATCACAGCTACATAAAGCTGTGATTAACTACCTTTCTCCAGCTGAAAAGTCGACCAAGAATGAAGATAGGAGGCTGAAATATGGCCAAAACTTCAAGCTTAGAAGTCCTCAAGAGCTCACTCCCACAAGGCTCTAAGTAGGCATCTTAGTTGCTTGATTTGGACACCAAAACAACCAAAAGGTAAGCTTCACCAACAGCTGAAAAGTCAACAGAAATGAGGAGAGGAATGATGCTGAAAATCGACCAAAGCTCCAAGAATAGGAGCTCTCAAGCTTGTATACCCCAAGCTCTTTGCAAGACACCTTCTTGTTAGGAAGAACACCACCAAAAAGAAACTAAAACTCCCTTCTTTCCAGCTGCTATTTTCGTGAGTTTTTGAGAGGAAAAGAGAGAGAGTTTTCAAGTTTTGCATGTGATCATAATGAGCTGAATTGGTTGTGTGTTTTCCTAGTTAATGGTAGAGAGTTTCAAGAAGAAAATTGGTCCAATCGTCTTAGAGAGGGGAGCTGGCCAATTTTCGAAATATTGAGGGTTTCCCCCTCAAAATTTTATCATCTCTAATATTAACTAGTAAAAACAAATAAGTTATACAATTAACATTTAATTGTATAACTCATACACCCAATTTACTATTTGATATTATTTAACTAAGTTAAACAACATTTCAAATAATAATATTTGAACAAAATATCCTAATAAGTTGTTCTATCTCATATGCATCTAATTTAGAAAACCCATTTTCTAAATTGGTGTTAATATTTAATTGCATGATCATATCATCAATTAAATATTTATTGGTGTTTGCTAAGCTTGTTATTGGGTATAACCCGACTTGGATCATAACGTACTAACCACATCAATATTCTAAGTGTCTTGGGCACACAGAATCCTACAAGGGCTTTGATCTAAGCAGTAAAACTCAACCTGACATGATCCTAGTCACTACGGTAGCAGGATAGACGAGAAATCATGCCAGCTCATCTTTATAAACATTAACATAATTACATTAATCCATATCTTTAAATCACACCACCAATTCATCACTGTTACATAAGTGGAGTCTAATTAGGATGATAACTTTTATTCCATGGTTTTAAATCCGAACACTTCAAATTTTAATTTACTTTATTTTAATTATTGTTTTAAAAACCCAAAAAATCTTTCTAATGCAACTTACCATTTTCTGTAACAAAAACCAAATCTGATAGTCAAACGTCAAGTTTGTTGAGTAGGCTAGGTGTGTCCACGAATTGATACTCAGTTCTTACCAACACTATATTACCACACGATAGGTACACTTGCCTTTTGTGTGTGGTTTAGTACTAGTAATAACCAATTAAGACTGAATCTGTGCGATAAATCTTTATTAAAATATATATACTATCTGCACCCATCAAGTTTTTGGCGCCGTTGCCGGTGACACACGGCAGTTTGAAAGACAAACTAAATTTTTGACTATCTTGTATATAACTTGTTAATATACTTTTGTTCAAACTTCATTTTATTTTTGTTAGATAGTTTGTCTTAGTTAGTTTAGCTACATTTGCCTAATTCATTTTAAGCCTTAGTTAGTTTATGCTTCCTTAAGTTAGTGTATGTCCGACTCGTCTAGTCCTAAACTTGTTTCGCCTCTTTCGGAACCCGAACGACTTTTTCGTCAAAGAATGCGCGAAAGACCACAACACGCAGCACCAGTCATTGAAGAAGACATTGTGGAAGGTACACCATCCGAATAAGACATGGCTAACCAAGACGAGGAATTGAAGATGACACACTATGCCACACCGTCAATAGATGGTTACGAGTCTAGTGTTGTCCAACCAGCAATTGCGGCCAATAATTTCGAGATTAAGTCTAGTATTATCCAACTCGTAGAAAACTCTGTTCAGTTCCATGGGTTACAAGACGAAGATCCTAATGCTCACATCTCACGATTCCTTTGTATCTGTGCGACCTTCAAAATAAATAACTGTTCAGACGATGCCATTCGACTAAGACTCTTTCCATTTTCACTTCGAGGCTGAGCCATCGACTGGCTTGACTCACTTCCGCCTCGTTCCATTACCACATGGGCGGAAATGGCTGAACAATTCCTTTTGAAATACTTTCCACCCGATCGCACTGCCAAACTAAGAAGCAGCATCACAAGTTTTCGCCAAGACGACGATGAATCATTACACGCAGCATGGGAGTGATATAAAAGTCTCCTTCGGAGATGCCCACATCACGGACTTGATCTGTGGTTGCAGTGTCAAACCTTTTACGATGCAATCAGTAGAGCCCACAAGCAAGCGGTAGACCAAAGTGCGGGAGGAGATTTCGGAAGTGTCACGCCAACAGAAGCATACCAAGCCTTAGAAAGAGCAGCTAAGAAGAGCTTTGCTTACAATCCCTTAAGAACCAAACCCAGTTCTAAAGGTATTCATCAAGTAGACTCTGAAACCCTAATTGCAGCCCAATTAGAAGCTCTAACCAAAAAATTCGAACAATTGCAAAGCGAGCTAAAGAAAACTCCAACACGATGCAACACATGTGAAAATTCACACAAGACCAACGAGTGCCCACAAGGCATTATGATGGTTGAAGATGTTGACTGCATACAACAACAACTCAAATTGGAGAAGCAACTCGAATTACAGAGATGCTGATAATAACCAACAATCATCTGGCTTCAACCGATGGCCACCTTGTAGGTACATGTGTCCCTAGTTTCTGAACTGAATGTAATATGTCATTAGTGTCTTACACTTATGTAATAGTTGGTTGCACTTAACGCATATTGACTTGATTATATAGGTTTGTGGTTGTTTGAATGAATCTTGATAATGTAATGATTAATAAATACATTCAAACTTAGTAATATGAAGTGCTCATGCGAATGGCCCATGCGAATGGCCCATGCGAATGGACCATACGCATGAACAACTTCATGCGAATGACTCAGTCGCACGACTGAACCAGGAGACTGGATCAGTCGTATGATTGTAACATGAGATTGACTCAGTCGCACGACTGAACACTCAGTCGTGCGAATGGATCAACCGCATGGCTCAATCGCACGACTGAACCATGCTAATAGTTCAGTCACCCGAATGAGAAACCCTAACCTATAAATACCACTTAATTCGTGGAAAAATGTAACAATCGATATCACTTCGACTCCAGACGTACCCTAGCCGTCCAGAGACCTCTAAGAACCTGTTCCAAGTTCATAGATCGCACTAGATCGATTCCTTATCGTTCTTAACGTTTAGATTCAATCCATAATTGATTCTACGTGCGTTCTCACTGATTGGATCGCCAATCAAATAGGATTCCGCACTATTTAATTCAGTATACACGTTAATTAGTTAGTATTTCGTTCAACACATGATCCTAACAAGTGGTATCAGAGCTTTGGCTCTTGATTACGTGTGATTCAATCGTTTTTGATACAAAAATTGTGTTTTTTCACAAAAAACGCAATTTTTTCGTGTCAAACGGTGTCTTGGACGTCTCCTGCTCATAAAGTTTGGTTTTTCCGGCATACGGCGATTAGGGTTAGTGAAAATTCGGGTTTTTACGGCCAAAACACCTTAAACCTAGAAATTTTCGAAATCCAGCAGCTTCAATCGCACGACTGGACACATTCGCATCCCTCATACGCACGATTGGACTCATTCATACCTCCATTCGTACGACTGAGCAGACTATTCGTATTGTTCAACCGCATCAGTTCATTCGCACGACTGGACCATCCGCATCAGTTCAGCCGCACGATTGAACCATTCGCATTGTTCAATCGCACAAATAGCCCAATCGCACAGCTCCATTCGCACAAGTGAAACAGTTTGTTCCAAAACTAAAGTTAATCGCAATGGAGGACCAATACTCAGCATTCACAGTAAGGAAAGACTCACGTATTCAGAATTTACTGCTACTGGAGAGTGAAGTAGGGAATCACAACAAACCCCCTAAGCTAATCACATTAGATGAATTCCCACACTAGAAGCAATGTTTCGAGATCTACTTAAATGGAGTAGATCCCAATATGTGGGAAGCAATTGAGACGGGGTATAGTATGCCAGTAGGTGCTAATGGAGTCAAACTTACACTAGGTGGCATGACTGATGGGCAAAAGGTCAAGTACAATGTTGAAAAGAGAGTTTATGCTTTACTTACTCAGTCAATTCCTAAGGACATTTTCCATCAATTTTTTGAGAACAAGGAAGCAAAGAAGCTATTGGATGAGCTAGAGAAACGGTATGATGGGAATGCGTCATTAAAAGCTATAAAGGCTAAAGAGTTGAAGAAGGAGTTCGACAACTTCTCATCGATGGGTAATGAGAGTTTGGATGACGTCATCGATAGGTTCTACCACTTGATGAGTGAGCTGCACACTCATGGTGTCACAACGACCATGGAGGACAAAGGGTCAAACTTTGCAGATGGGTTGCCAGAGAAATGGGCTTCTTTTGTCTCCAATCTCAGACAGAATGGTATGCTAGCGAAGTTGGACATAAATGATTTCATTCTGAAGCTGAGAGAGGAAGCATTAAGGATGAAGTACAGAGTTCAAAAGTCTTCTTATACTCTGTTGGTCCATGTGATCTAATAACAGTGCAAATGATGTGAAGAATCGCTCAATATCCAACAAGCATGCTAAACAATGATAATATAGAAGATTGAACACAATACTAACTCATACTTGATAAGACAATGATCAATGACAATCAATAACAAAAAGCACAATGATATTTCTGTGTAATAACTGCTTGAAATAGGTAACTTGCACCAATGATCCACGATTAGGGTTTTGCAAGCTTACCTTACAATGAAAATTAACATGAGTATATATAGCAGTCTTAGTTTCGCAGACAGTTTCGCTGTCAGCGAAACTGTCATGCCGAAACTATAGTTTCGCCCGGCAGAACTTAAGTTCGCCAGGTAAACAAGAACAGCAAACTGTGAGGGAATTTACAGATTCGCTCACAGTTTCGCTAGACTGCTAAACTACACAAAACTAAGTACATACAAAAAGGAAACTAACAAAAGTCCTATTACAAGTAAAGTAAGCAATCTAAACTAAGGTGAGTCCAACCTATACATGATCTTCAATACTCCCCCTAGGTTGGATCTCACCGTCTTCACTCTTCTTGATTTGTCTTGTCAGCTCCGGTTTCCCATGCTGCGTTTGATCTGTCTTCGTCACCTCCTGCAGCTACTTCCTCAAAAGCTTCAGCACATGATCCTCCATGGTCTTTTCCTGCATCACTAGCTTCTTCGGAATGACCACTAGCCTTCTCAAATTGCTTGGTAATATCTTGAACATCCATATTAAGATCATCCTGAGCCCTTACCCTTTCAGCTAATTTCTTTACCTCAGACCTCACGCCTCTAATCTTGTTGGCAACATTCATAAACAAACTAGCTTCTTTCCTAGTTTCTTCTCCAGCCCCAGCCTTTATGTGATTCTCATATAATACCAGTAGATCTTCATCACAGAAACTGAACAGCTCCATAGGATCAAAGACCCTAAACTCTTTTCCATGCTTTACTCTGATCACAGCTTCTCTAGTGTTGTTATCATAAAACCATTTCTCAAAGTCCTGTAATTGTTGGGGAAGGGGATCAGCCAATCTTACTCTGTTTATAGTCTTTGGAGGTTTAACCCTTAGAACAATCCTTCCTTTTCCCGTCTCCCAGTCTTTATCCTTCTTTGACCTCTTCCTTTCTGCCTTCATATACCTGAATGACTCAAAGTTGTCATTAAGCCCGTTCTTTATCTCTTTTTCAAGAAAAGTGGCTCTTTCACTCAGATGGGCATTAATCAGTGGTAGAGTTGCCAACTGCCTTAGATCCCATTTAGGCAAGGTCTTAAAAGCCTTCCTCTTAAGCATATAACTGATACTACCTCCCCTTCTCTTGATCATGAACATCTTTAGGCTTGAGTTATAACACCATCTTATGATTTACTTGTCAGCCTCCTTCCTACTCAGCCCCTCTAGGTGTTGGAAAAGAGGAGGGATTTCTTCTACCTCGTTCTCTTTCACAAACTAGTCGTTTTTATCCATCTCAAACACATCTGCATCATCCTCTCCCTTCTTAGCCACATAAATCAATGGTCGTTCATCAATTTCATAGAACTCAGGTTCTGAATCATAATCTATGAGCTGTTCATCTTCCTCTTCCTCATCAACCAACCCCTTTCCTTTCTCAGAGACTCCTTTAGCAGTTTTTGTTACTATTACTTCTTCACCAACCAAATCCTTTTCAAAGTCAAATTGCATATTAAAAAACCCAGCCTCTATAATATCCTCCTCATCATCTCTTCCAACATCCTCTCCTGTAGCTTCACGATCTCCAGCATCAGTGTTGCTGCACCAGATGTGCCCTCTCCTACCTTGGATGAAGTGCCCACATTCAGAAATGGGTACTTTGATGTGTCAGTCAGATCATCTAACTCAGATTGAGTTAGTTGAATAGGTAGGCCGGCTGCAGCTTTCAGCAGTGTAATCTCTTCAAACAACTTTTTTAGTAGTCGATTTTGGTCAACAAGCATCTTCTGCATACCTTCAATCACTTCATCCTTTTGTTTTTCTCTGATTTCCTGATTTGTGAGTTTGGTCTTGATCATACTCAGTTCATTTGCCAATGAAGTATTCAAATTGCGAATCATATCCTCATCAAGGTTTCCACTCTCCTCTCTTCTTTTGGTGAATCCTTCATGTCTATGTTTGAATCGTCTCTTAGGTTCAGCAGAATCAGCTTTCCTCTTTGACCTTCTTTCTTTTTCAACTCTAACTTCCTCAGCTTGTTCAGCAATGTCTTCCTAAAAGTCATAGTGTTTCTCATTGGCATATCTCTTTCTTTTCTTTGTGGCTTCAGCTTGCTGTACTCTAGTTTCTTCAGCCCGTTTATTTTTTGATTCATCCACCCGTTTAATATAGCTCCAGTGTTCTGGATGATACATGTTTTCCCAAAGATGGGTGATCTTTCCACTGAAGTCGTGGCGAATGGCACAGCAGTCAGCATAATACAGGGATTCATTTGTACCAGCCTCTTTATCTCTCCATGTTTTGGTACATGAGGTATAAGATCATCAAATATCATCTGAAGGAATCAGGGATACTGCAGCCATTTGTCTTTCTTTAACGCCATCACATTCTCAGCCATGCATGCAAAAATTAGTTTGGCAATATTGGCTTTTTCTCCTTTACAACATAACACCATTGCCTTAGCCCAATCAATGTTAAGACCGTCGGATCCACCTTTACGGTGATCAAGACACATGATAAAAACATGAGCAATGTATCTCCACTCCTTAGATAGAAATGACTTCTTGATCTCCTTCCGAGAACCAAAAGCTGGTCCCTCATATCCCATACTTCTGAAGGCCTGGAACACCTCAGAATCTGTCATGGTGACTTCATCTCCTGTATCTTCGTCTAGTCTTAATATCCTTGATACAGTTTCAGCACTGATCGTCACTTCTTGATCAATGACTTTAGCAGTAATCCGTTGTGAATCACCTCGAGTGTCATACTCTGCAGATAGCCAAAAGTCTCTGACATGAAGATCATAGATGGTAGTCGTATGAGATATAGCATGGGCTATAGGTGATCTTTGTAGCCATCTGATATAATCTCTAAATCCAACAGCCTTTGGATGAGTATCATCTAAAATAGCGGTGATATTGTTCCGCTCATCAAACTTTAGATTAGCCATGATAACCTGAAGAAGAAATCAGATAAGTTGAATAAGAAATTAAGAAGATAAGAAAATAATAATAATTAAAAAAAATATAATTTGACAGTTTCGGCAAGGGAAACACTAGTTTCGCTAATTAAAACATGTCAGTTTCGCTGACAAAAAGACAGTTTCGACTAGGCGAAAATTATTTAAAATAGATTCGCTGTTAGTTTCGGCAGACGAAAACATAGTTTCGCTAGCTAAAACATAATAGTTTCGCTGCAAAAAAAAAATATGACCAGGCGCAACTGTACAAACTTAAGTCCAAATTCTGCGAAATTGAAAATAGGTTGGCGAAACTGTTAGGTTCGCACGGACAGCATAACCTCACAGTTTCGCTGAGAAATTATGAACTTTCGTTCAGTTTCGCAGAATAATCTGCAGTTTCGCTGGATGAACAGCGAAGACACCGAAGGGTCAAAATTCAAATGTCTTAAAATGAGTTAATTTTAACCAGATTAAATGATCGTTCAATGTTCGAAACTCACAGGCGAACAGAAAAGAACACACAATCCGACAAAAAACACAACGAAAACTCAAAATCGCCAAACAAAGGCACGGATAAACCCTAGAGAACTACTCAGGTCGATCTTGCGAAAATGAGAGAATAATTTCGCAAAACGACTTATATAGCAAATAGTTTCGCAGACGGCGAAACTATAGATTCGCCAGACGAATTTACAGTGTCGCCTAGAGAATCTGCAATTTCGCTAAGAGATAGACAGTTAAAAATGATTAGAAAGCCTAGCGAAATTGCAGTTTCGTCATGCGAAACAATGAGCGAAAGAGTAGTTTCGTCACCCTTATTATTATTATTATTATTATTATTATTATTATTATTATTATTATTATTAAATTTTTTTATTGTATTATTATTATTTTTTTATAGAATAATGAATAACGTCATACACTATGATCTAAATCAATCAGAGATCACATCCTCTAGGTATGTATGAACACAAGGATGATCGTAATTCATCGACCGGCAATGAGATCATACTGAATACGAGATCGTATCACAATCTGCACAGGAACAGTTGAAATTAGAACAAATCAATAACGATTGCTAATATATTTGTCCACTTAAACTCATGCCTTATCCTTTTTCAACAAACAGCTTATGATTTGTTAAGGTTCAATTAGATGCTTTAGAATGTTAGGACCCCACAATCTTTTGGCAAAAACCCTCACCCGACCTCAGGATTTCTTGAATTTTGAATCAATCTATACAGAGCAAGGCTTGTGTATTAGTGCAAGTGATTATAAACAGAATATTACATTCTGTTAAGAACTCATCGATTAGATGATTTGACATAATTATATCAAAATGGTGAGAGCTCCAGGTCTATACTCACGTATAACAGAGGAGATGACCATTTAAACATGTGCTGATGAGAGCTCCAGGTCAGTACTATCGTACAGCAGAGGAGATCATCACTTTAGGTCAGTACATCCATACAACAGAGGAGATTAGCACAAACACAAGACACAAAAATACACCAGACATGGTCCAGGGATATGAATTATATGATCATGATGGGTGAAAGATTCATTCTCAATCCAATTTTTGTCAGGACTCAGTTTTTGTGCAGGCCAAAACGATTGAGTAAATCCAGACGTCCTTAAGCATGATGTTTTAATTTAAATCATATAGCTGTTGTATACTTTATTCTTCAGGCCGAGTCTATCAAGCATATCGTTAAAGAATCTGTTCGATTCTTCTTGAATTTTGTTGTTTTTTTATGTGAAACAGAAACCAGTATCAGTTACTATCATTTCTTATTTTAGCACCAGTCATGTATAAAGAACATACTTAGAGGATATACAATCATTTCTCGTCATTTTAAATTCAGACCACAGGTTATGACATTACTCCCCCACAATTTTATTTTCAAAGAATATACAAGTTATATAAATTATGAAAATCATTTAGTATTTATTTATTATGATTATTATATTATTTTATATTGTTTTTTTATATGAATTAAGGACTTTAAAGAAAAATTTAAAAGGATATTAACCCAAGCATAGAGATCAATTCATAAAAACGGGGTTTATCAAAAGTTTTTGTGAAAAGATCAGCTTTTTGATGTTTCGTATCAATGGGTATAATATCGATGAAACCCTTTTCTTGAGCATCACGAATTGCATGAATTCGTGTCTCGATATGCTTGGTTCGTGAATGATGAATAGGATTGTTTGCAATCCCAATGGCTGCTTCATTGTCACAAAATAAAGGCGTATGGAGAAAATTAATTCCATAATCAATCATTTGGTGTTGTATCCAAAGAACTTGAGAACAGCAGCTAGAGGCAGCAATATATTCGGCTTCTCCTGTAGAAAGAGAAACAGTGGTCTATTTCTTGCTTTGCCAAGACACCAAACAATTTCCCAAATATTGACACCATCCAGACACTGATTTTCTGTTTAACCTGCAACCATTGGAATCACTATCACAATAAGCATATAAGTCAAAATTCCCTCCATAGGGATACCATAGCCCTAAACGAGATGATCCTTTGAGATAACGAAATATTCTCTTGACAGCTTTCTCATGAGATTCTTTTGGAGCCGACTGATATCGAGCACAATATCCAACAGCAAAAGTGATATCAGGACGGCTTGCGGTAAGATACATGAGAGAACCAATCATGGATCTAAAAAGATAAGGATCAACTGGTTTCCCATTTTCATCCGAAGTGAGACAAGTCTGAGCAGTAAATGGAGTCATCTCAGGAGCAGCATCATCCATTTTAAATTTCTTTAAGATATCTTTAATATACTTCGCCTAATGAATAAGAATTCCTTTTTTCTGTTGTTCAACTTGTAATCCAAGAAAGAAACACATTTCTCCCATCATACTCATTTCAAACCTTTGACGCATTACCTCTTCGAACTCTCTACATAATAGAGAATTGGTAGATCCAAAAATAATATCATCAACGTAAACTTGGACAAACAACATTTCACCATTCACTTCCTTTTTGAAGAGAGTCATATCAATGGTACCACGAGAGAAACCATTGCTTAGAAGATACTGTGTGAGGGTCTCATACCAGATCCTAGGTGCTTGATGAAGACCATACAGAGATTTGTCAAGCTTAAAGACTTTATCAGGAAAGTCAGAATCCTCAAAACCTGGTGGTTGACACACATATATATCCTCATCAATGTCTCCGTAGAGAAAAGCACACTTCACATTCATCTGATAGACTTTGAATTGTTTATGAGCAGCATGAGCGAGAAATATTCTGATTGCTTCAAGACGAGTGACTGGAGCAAAGACTTCAGTATAATCAATCCCTTCTTCTTGAGCAAAACCTTGCACAATGAGTCTAGACTTGTTACGCACCACTACACCTCGATCATCTGGTTTGTTCTTAAAAACCCATTTTGTACCGATTGGGCATTTGTTAGGAGGTAAGTCAACCAAGGTCCAAACTTTAAGCTTTCTGAACTGTTGAAGTTCCAATTGCATGGACTCCACCCAACATGGATCCTGTAGAGCAGCATGAACATTTTTCGGGACAGTTTGAGAAATGAAGCATGAGAAAAGGCAAACATTAATCAAACCAGATTGACTCCGCGTTTGAACACCATCAGTGATAGATCCAATGACGTTATCAAGAGGATGATCTTTCAAGGTTTTGTAGTCCCTGGCTGAAGGAAAGATGTTTGGAGAAATGTCACTCATAGATGGTGAAAGATTAGATGAAGGTGAATCAAGTGTTGTTGTTGGATCAAGTAGTGGAGAAGATGTAGGAGATAAAGAATTAGATGTTGGTGCCGGATCAAGCATTGGAGAAGATGACCTAACATCAGTTGAAATAGCTTCATTTACTAACGAGTTGGAATGAACAGATGATGGAGATGGTGAAATAATATTCGTTTGAGCATTTGGAATGGACGCATCATCATCGAAAACTGGCAGATTGAACGAATTAAACACAGTATCAGAGTCAAAGAACCATGCTGGTTCAGATCTAACTTTAGAAGAGTTAGATTCCTGCCAATCAACATAGAACGACTCTTGAACAATACGTGTTCTTTTGTTATAAACCCGGTATGCCTTTTGAGAAGAAGAATAACCAACAAAGTAACACTCATCAGATACAGCACCAAACTTTGTCTTTTGAGATTGAGTATTCAGAAGAGTGCAAGAGCAACCAAATGGCCGAAAGAAATCAATTAGAGGCTTCCTCTTATGAGAAAGTTCATAAGGAGTCTTCATTTTATCTTTCACAATCAACACTCGGTTTAGAACATATGAAGCACAGTTTACAGCTTCAGCCCAAAAGATAATGGGTAATGAAGATTCTATCAGCATTGTACGAGCAGCTTCAATGAGAGCGCGATTCTTTCGTTCTGCAATACCATTCTGTTGAGGAGTTCTCGCAGCACTAAATTGTCTCACAATCCCCTTTTGAGCACAAAATGAATCAAGAATCTGATTTTTGAATTCAGTGCCGTTGTCACTTCTCAGGCCCATAACCTTTCTCTTGCTAATTGTTTCGATAGAAAGAATTAATCTCTGCAATTCCTCAGCAACCTCGCCTTTGTGTGCAAGAAACCTCACCCATGAATATCTTGAGAAATCATCTGTAACAACAAGACAAAATAATTTTTTAGCAATAAATTTAACACTAATTGGGCCAAACAAATCAGTATGTAACAACTCGAGAGGACAAGATATGCTATTTAGAAGTTTGGGCTTATGAGGTTTCTTATGTTGTTTGCCCTTGGCACAAGCCATACATTTTTCATTAACAGAAAAGTCTTTTGAAGGAAGTCCTCTAACGAGATTGTTCTTTACTAATTTGTTAATTATCTTAAAATTAACATGGCCTAATCGATGATGCCATAAGAGAGACTCAGAAGTTGATGCTTTTGAAAGAAGACAAGTTGCAGTAGCCTTTGACTCGCTTGAGTTCATATCAATAAGATACGTATCATGTTTTCTTGGAGCATGCATAAGAATCAAATCATCTTGAATAACAATCTCTGATTTTAAAAATAGACATTCATCAGATTTAAACAGGACGGGAATGTCTTTATCGCAGATTTGAGAAACACTCAAAAGATTAAATGCCAACTCAGGAACATAGTTGACTTTTTCCAGAGTTAGAGAACCGTTGGTAACTTCTCCTTGTCCAATCATCTTTCCACCCTTTTTGTCACCAGCAAAAGCAACATATCCTCCATCTATAATCCGATAATTGGTCAACAATCTTTCAGTCCAGTCATGTGTTTGGAACACCCACTATCAATATGCCATAAGCTGTTTACAATATTAGAGGATGACTCCTGAAAAGAATGAATAAATCAGTTAGCTAGGTGTAATAGGAACCCAAGATTGAACAACTTTATTTTTTGATGAAACAGATTTTTACAGAAGAAATTATTAACCAATTTTGTCAATTTATTTCCAAAACAGTTCCTATTAGAAGGTCCTTGAATCAAAGAAGGACAATTCTTGACAAGATGGTCCTCTTGACCACACCTGAAACAATGAGGTTCGAGTCTAGGTCTGTCATGTGATGGGGTAAAAGTAGGATCAATAATAATTTCCTCATCACATTTAGATAAACTAGAATCAATGTCACTGAATGTCTCATACAACCCATGAGTTTGACGTTTATTTGAACAAGAATTATTATTTACAAAAATAGATGAAGATTCGTCTGACATACCAGTAGAACTAGTTCCACAGGTACTGGTGTCAGATGAAGAAGAAATACGTCCATCAGATAAAGTCATATTTAATGGAGTGAAAGATGGAATAGAATGAGAAAAGAACTTTTCAAAACAATTAGTTTTAATTTGCTCAGTTGGTTTTAGAGAAAGATCAGATGCATCACAATCATTACTAGAACAAAAGACATCACTACCATGAACTGAATTACAAGATGAAATAAAACTATCATGAGAACATGAGACAACAGAGTCTGTTACAGTCGATCTAGAAACAAAAACAGAATTTAAACTAGACTTGTGATCTAAAACAGACTGCTGACAATCAGGTGTACTAATACTAGTGCATCCAAGCCCACTAGTTGTCGTAGTCTTCACGAATGTGCTTAGAGTTAATCCCCTCTAAACCTGCAGACATACTGTCAGTATCTGTTCTGATTAAATCATTAGAAGGATGAGGAACAGGCATAGGAGAATAACAGTATGTACTAGGTGGAGGATAAACTTTTACGTTTTCATAACCCAATCCAGTTTAAATTCTAGCTCTCCGTTGAGATTTACAGAGATCATCATGTTTCATCCCTGATATAGTCCATTTATCTAACTTTGACTGAAGTTTGCTTTCTTCAAATTCAGCAAGAGCAACCCTTTTAGTCAAAGTGTTAATCTCGACATTTCTTTCCAAGATGATTCGTTTAAAGATGATCATTTTCTTTTAAAGCCTCATTTAATTTAACAAAATATTTTGATTCATTAATTTTAAGTTCATCATTAATTCGCTTTCAATCCTTTTCATTATCAATTAATAGACGGTTAGCCTTATAAATCCCAAATAATCTAATTCTACAAGCAGATGAGCACATATCCTGTATTACCTCATATGGAAGACCCATTACCATCCTTTCAGCAGCTAAGGCTTTGTCACATAGGCATACTGGAGTACTTGACTTCTTTTCCTCAACAGCAACAACATCATCATCATTATCCTTTCTTTGCCCAGCTCTTGAACTTCTTTTCTCACTTAAACTTGCAGTTTCGTCTTCCCCAATTCCATCATCTTTTTCTTCTTTCTCATTTATAAATGACACATCTTCTCTTTTGAATTCCTTGAAAAGATCAAATCCATCTTTACCATCTTCCTCTTCACTACTTTCAACAAACTCAACAACTAAAGCATGATTTATCCTAGTTCTTGTTTCCTCAACCTCGGCACTCCAGTCATAGTTAGAAATCAAATCAGACTCCTTTTTGTGATTCACATCTTCCTTTTCTTTCTCAGCTGTCAGTCTTAGGACTCCAGAATTACTAGGATCGGTGACAATTGGTAATGGACATTCACGTTTGAAATGTCCCAATTGTTTACAATTAAAGCATCTTAATTTCGACTTATCAAATCCCAGTTTTGAATTAGATGTTTGACCACCAAAGTTCTTTCGTCCAGTTCTTTCCATAAATCTTCGAGCTCTAAGGGTCAACATAGCCATCTGCCATTGAATATCAGTTTCTTCAAGATCATTAGGATCCACCTGATACATGTCTTCCATAGTCATTCCCTTCCATTTCAATTCTCCAGTGACAAGTGCTTCATAGCTCTGAACGAACATTCCAAAAAGAGCCATTGTTTCTAATGGAATTGAAGTTTCAACATTGGCCTTAGATTTACCCAAATCTCTTCCAAGATTACTGTTCCCACTCGAGAAAGTACTTGTATTGCTCCCTCCTTGAATTGGATTCTGTATTTGAGAGTTTGCAGCGGATGACAATAAAGCAGCATTTTGAGAAAAGCCAGATGTGGGCATCATAGTCTGGTTAAATTCCCGTCTTTTCATGTCCAACTCAAAGGATTTCAACTTATTGATAATATCCATCAGCTTGTAATATGTGAACCCTCTTTCTTGTTTAAGCATTCTCACCTGAAGACTCCACTGAGGTGGAAGAGAATCAAGAAGCCTGTTAACTTGTTCACTATTGGAAAGCCTTTCATCATATTTCTTTAAGGTGCTTGAAACAGTTAAGAAACGATTTGTGAGATCTGTCAGACTCTCATTCTTGTATCCCACAAATGAATTGAATTCCTTTTCAGCCTGAATGCTCTGATCCTTTACCAAATCTGCATTACCATCATAAAATTCACATACAGCATCGTAAAGAGATTTAGCATTTTTATGTTCAGCAAAACGGTTGTAGATGTCTGGTGCTAGACAGAGAGTTAGAGCACCAAAAGCCTTTTGGTCACGATCAATCAATTTCAGATCTCTTTCAGTATAGGAAGATAGGTCCTTGTTTTGAGAGACAACATCACCAATAGTAACCGTTGGTATGTGAGGACCAGAAGTAATCGATTCCCATTGGTTATGATCAGTGTAGAAGAAGAAAGCTTTGAGACATCTCTTCCAATCTTCAAAATTTTCTCCATTAATGAGTCTTGGAGGCCTATTGGGTGCAACACTTTGAAGATCAGCAAGTGTGAGTGTGGTTAACTTCGACATTATAGTTTCGGCAGAGAAGAAAATAATTTCGCTGACACTTTCGCAGAAAATGATGACTTTGCAGACAGTTTCGCTGAAAATTACTTTCGCTAATAATTTCGCAGAGGAAGCTAATTTCGCTGGCAATTTTGGCAGCACTTTCGCTAAACCAAAGACACCACTGGCTTAGTTTCGCTGATAACTTCGCACGAAACAAGCTTGAACTTTCGTTCAAAAACAATTTTAGCAGCAATTTCGCTTGTTAACCGTTCACAAACACTGATGAACTTTCGTTCAAAAGACTAGTTTCGCAGAACCACTAGAAAACAACTTCAGAAGCAAAATAACCCATAGTTTCGCTGAAAGAAGATGGCAGTTTCGCAGAAAGAACAGTAAATTCGCTGATCGATCTAAAAACCCTTTTTTCAACTCAAAATCAATCTGAAATCATCCAATACTCAATGAATTTTAGATCTGATGATTATGATATCTTCCTCAATCAAAATATAGCATAATTCAATCATTTTCCATGTCAAAAACACCTTATAATTCAATGAAAATTGATTGAGACTAGATATTGAACAAAAACCACAAAAACTCAACAAATCAAGAGCACTAAGGCTCTGATACCATATTGTTGGTCCATGTGATCGAATAACAGTGCAAATGATGTGAAGAATCGCTCAATATCCAACAAGCATGCTAAACAATGATAATATAGAAGATTGAACACAATACAAACTCATACTTGATAAGACAATGATCAATGACAATCAATAACAAAAAGCACAATGATATTTCTGTGTAATAACTGCTTGAAATAGGTAACTTGCAACAATGATTCACGATTAGGGTTTTGCAAGCTTACCTTACAATGAAAATTAACATGAGTATATATAGCAGTCTTAGTTTCGCAGACAGCTTCGCTATCAGCGAAACTGTCATGCCGAAACTAAAGTTTCGCCCGGTAGAACTTAAGTTCGCCAGGTAAACAAGAACAGCAAACTGTGAGCGAATTTACAGATTCGCTCACAGTTTCGCTAGACTGCTAAACTACACAAAACTAAGTACATACAAGAAGGAAACTAACAAAAGTCCTATTACAAGTAAAGTAAGCAATCTAAGCTAAGGTGAGTCCAACCTATACAAGATCTTCAATACTCCCCCTAGGTTGGATCTCACCGTCTTCACTCTTCTTGATTTCTCTTGTCAGCTCCGGTTTCCTGTGCTGCGTTTGATTTGTCTTCGTCACCTCCTGCAGCTACTTCCTCAGAAGCTTCAGCACATGATCCTCCATGGTCTTTTCCTGCATCACTAGCTTCTTCGAAATGACCACTAGCCTTCTCAAATTGATTGGTCAGATCTTGAACATCCATATTAAGATCATCCTGAGCCCTTACCCTTTCAGCTAACTTCTTTACCTCAGACCTCACGCCTCAAATCTTGTTGGCAACATTCATAAAC
The DNA here is from genome assembly GCA_025215565.1 of Flaveria ramosissima. Taxonomy (NCBI): domain Eukaryota; kingdom Viridiplantae; phylum Streptophyta; class Magnoliopsida; order Asterales; family Asteraceae; genus Flaveria; species Flaveria ramosissima. The sequence goes on along the minus strand of CM046042.1, from coordinate 15,885,156 downwards.
TAACTAGCTTCTTTCCTAGTTTCTTCTCCAGCCAATCCTTTATATGATTCTCACATAATACCAGTAGATCTTCATCACAGAAACTGAACAGCTCCATAGGATCAAAGACCCTAAACTCTTTTCCATGCTTTACTCTGATCATAGCTTCTTCAGTTTTGTTATCATAAAACCATATCTCAAAATCTTGTAATTGTTGGGGAAGGGGATCAGCCAATCTTACTCTGTTTATAGTCTTTGGAGGTTTAACCCTTAAAACAATCCTTCCTTTTCCCGTCTCCCAGTCTTTATCCTTCTTTGACCTCTTCCTTTCTGCCTTCATATACCCGAATGACTCAAAGTTGTCATTAAGCCCGTTCTTTATTTCTTTTTCAAGAAAAGTGGCTCTTTCACTCAGATGGGCATTAATCAGTGGTAGAGTTGCCAACCGCCTTAGATCCCATTTAGGCAAGGTCTTAAAAGCCTTCCTCTTAAGCATATAACTGATACTACCTCCCCTTCTCTTGATCATGAACATCTTGAGGCTTGAGTTATAACACCAGCTTATGATTTTCTTGTCAGCCTCCTTCCTACTCAGCCCCTCCATGTGTTGGAAAAGAGGAGTGATTTCTTCTACCTCCTTCTCTTTCACAAACCAGTCGTTTTTATCCATCTCAAACACATCTGCATCATCCTTTCCCTTCTTAGCCACATAAATCAATGGTCGTTCATCAACTTCATAGAACTCAGGTTCTGAATCATAATCTATGAGCTGTTCATCTTCCTCTTCCTCATCAACCAACCCCTTTCCTTTCTCAGAGACTCCTTCAGCAGTTTTTGTTACTATTACTTCTTCACCAACCAAATCCTTTTCAAAGTAAAATTGCATATTAACAAAACCAGCCTCTATAATATCCTCCTCATCATCTCTTCCAACATCCTCTCCTGTAGCTTCACGATCTCCAGCATCAGTGGTTGCTGCACCAGATGTGCCCTCTCCTACCTTGGATGAAGTGCCCACTTTCAGAAATGGGTACTTTGATGTGTTAGTCAGATCATCTAACTCAGATTGAGTTAGTTGATTAGGTAGGCCAGCTGCAGCTTTCAGCAGTGTAATCTCTTCAAACAACTTTTTCAGTAGTCGATTTTTGTCAACAAGCATCTTCTGCATACCTTCAATCACTTCATCCTTTTTTTTCTCTGATTTCCTGGTTTGTGAGTTTGGTCTTGATCATCTCTTCAAACTCAGATTGTCTATGTTTGGATCGTCTCTCAGGTTCAGCAGAATCAGCTTTCCTCTTTGACCTTCTTTCTTTTACAACTCTAACTTCCTCAGCTTGTTCAGCAATGTCTTCCTCAAAGTCATAGTCTTTCTCCTTGGCATATCTCTTTCTTTTCTTTGTGGCTTCAGCTTGCTGTACTCTAGTTTCTTCAGCCAGTTTATTTTCTGATTCATCCACCCGTTTAATATAGCTCCAGCGTTTTGTAGGATACATGTTTTCCCAAAGATGGGTGATCTTTCCACTGAAGTCGTGGCGAATGGCACAACAGTCAACAAAGATACGGGGATTCATTTGTACTACCCTCTTTATCTCTCCATGTTTTGGTACATGAGGTATAAGATCATCAAATATCATCTCAAGGATTCGGGGATACAGCAGCCATTTGTCTTTCTTTAACACCATCACATTCTCAGCCATGCATGCAAAAATTAGTTTGGCAATATTGGCTTTTTCTCCTTTACAACATAACACCATTGCCTTAGCCCAATCAATGTTAAGACCGTCGGATCCACCTTTACGGTGATCAAGACACATGATAAAAACATGAGCAATGTATCTCCACTCCTTAGATAGAAATGACTTCTTGATCTCCTTCCGAGAACCAAAAGCTGGTCCCTCATATCCCATACTTCTGAAGGCCTGGAACACCTCGAAATCTGTCATGGTGACTTCATTTCCTGAATCTTCGTCTAGTCTTAATATCCTGGATACAGTCTTAGCAGTGATCGTCAGTTCTTGATCAATGACTTTAGCAGTAATCCGTTGTGAATCACCTCGAGTGTAATACTCTGCAGATAGCCAGAAGTCTTTGACATGAAGATCATAGATGGTAGTCGTATGAGATATAGCATGGGCTATAGGTGATCTTTGTAGCCATCTGATACAATCTCTAAATCCAACAGCCTTTGGATGAGTATCATCTAAAATAGCGGTGATATTGTTCCGCTCATCAAACTTTAGATTAGCCATGATAACCTGAAGAAGAAATCAGATAAGTTGAATAAGAAATTAAGAAGATAACAAATAATAATAATTAAAAAAATATAATCTGACAGTTTCGGCAAGCGAAACACTAGTTTCGCCAATTAAAACATGTCAGTATCGCTGACCAAAAAGACAGTTTCGACTAGGCGAAAATTATTTAAAATAGATTCGCTGTTAGTTTCGGCAGACGAAAACATAGTTTCGCTAGCTAAAACATAATAGTTTCGCTGCCCAAAAAGAAAAATATGACCAGGCGAAACTGTACAAACTTAAGTCCAAATTCTGCGAAACAGAAACTGTTAGGTTCGCACGGACAGCATAACCTCACAGTTTCGCTGAGAAATTATGAACTTTCGTTCAGTTTCGCAGAATAATCTGCAGTTTCGCTGGATGAACAGCGAAGACACCGAAGGGTCAAAATTCAAATGTCTTAAAATAAGTTAATATTAACCAGATTAAATGATCGTTCAATCTTCGAAACTCACAGGCGAACAGAAAAGAACACACAATCCGACCAAAACACAACGAAAACTCAAAATCGCCAAACAAAGGCACGGATAAACCCTAGAGAACTACACAGGTCGATCTTGCGAAAATGAGAGAATAATTTCGCAAAACGACTTATATAGCAAATAGTTTCGCAGACGGCGAAACTATAGATTCGCCAGACGAATTTACAGTTTCGCCCAGAGAATCTGCAATTTCGCTAAGAGATAGACAGTTAAAAATGATTAGAAAGCCTAGTGAAATTGCAGTTTCGTCATGCGAAACAATGAGCGAAAGAGTAGTTTCGTCACCCTTTTATTTATTTATTTTTTATTTTTATTTTTTTTTCAAATTGAAAATGCAATACCGTTCATATAACTTCTGTGTAATAACTGCTTAAAATAGGTAACTTGCAACAATGATCCACGATTAGGGTTTTGCAAGCTTACCTTACAATGAAAATTAACATGAGTATATATAGCAGTCTTAGTTTCGCAGACAGTTTCGCTGTCAGCGAAACTGTCATGCCGAAACTATAGTTTCGCCTGGCAGAACTTAAGTTCGCCAGGTAAACAAGAACAACAAACTGTGAGCGAATTTACAGATTCGCTCACAGTTTCGCTAGACTGCTAAACTACACAAAACTAAGTACATACAAAAAGGAAACTAACAAAAGTCCTATTACAAGTAAAGTAAGCAATCTAAACTAAGGTGAGTCCAACCTATACATGATCTTCAATACTCCCGCTAGGTTGGATCTCACCGTCTTCACTCTTCTTGATTTGTCTTGTCAGCTCCGGTTTCCTCTCCTGCGTTTGATCTGTCTTCGTCACCTCCTGCAGCTACTTCCTCAGAAGCTTCAGCACATGATCCTCCATGGTCTTTTCCTCCATCACTAGCCTCTTCGGAATGACCACTAACCTTCTCAAATTGCTTGGTCAGATCTTGAACATCCATATTAAGATCATCCTGAGCCCTTACCCTTTCAGCTAACTTCTTTACCTCAGACCTCACGCCTCTAATCTTGTTGGCAACATTCATAAACAAACTAGCTTCTTTCCTAGTTTCTTCCCCAGCCCCAGTCTTTATGTGATTCTCACATAATACTAGTAGATCTTTGTTGGACCAAAATAACCAATGAGCCTGATCAGAAAAACCTCTAAGTCCCACAGACATTACAACTACTGAAGAAGATCACAACAGCTGAAGACATCAGCTGATTACAAGGTCTGAAGACAAGGTCTGAAAGTAAAGAACTGAAGACAAAGTCTGAAAGTGAAGTACTGAAGACAAAGACTGAAGACCAGAGTGATCAGTAGTTGTCACAACAGCTGAAGTTATTAACTTCAGTAGTTGTGATGGTTTTTACTTTTCAGTACTTGTAATTTTTCTTTCAGTAGTTTATTGTTTCAGTAGTTTTAGGTCAGTAGTTTTATGTTCTTGTACTTAGCATTCTCTGAGATGTGATCAGTTGTTGAGAACATTTCAGTAGTTTGCATTGTTTCAGTTGTTTGTATAATTCTGTTAGATGTCACTATCAAGTGACATCAGCAGACGTCACATTCCTCTATAAAAGGAATGTTGACCTAGTTGTTTTGTAACCGAAGCATTACGCGTGAATGAAAACATTCCTTTAACATAAATATTCTCTCTCTATAATCGTCATTGTGTGATTGCATATTCATACTTTTCTTGCTTGAATTCGATCTTATTTTTGTTATATTCCGCTGCAAAATTCAAATCTAATTGATCAAACTTGATCCGATCCTATCAAATGGTATCAGAGCTGGTTAATCATTGATCGATCTAACAATTGATCATTGAAACTGCTCTTTTGATAGCTAAGTTTGATCGAATTAGCATTTTTGCAAGAATTGATTATAGAGTTTGATTTTTTGTCGCTTCCGGTTAATTAATTGAGATTCAAATTGTGTTGTTGAGTTTTTAAACTAGACTGATTTTAATCTCATTGAATTTGATTGAATTGGTGAAAATGACTACTTCAATCAATGATCCTCACAATACTGGTTTTCAACTAAGCCTCCGATGCTTGTTAGGAGTGAGTATAACATATGGCAACGCCGAATGCTCCATCACCTGTATGCTAACGATTCAGGTTGTTGGAAGTCAGTGGTTCATGGACCATATAAGCCTATGGTGAGTAATCCTGAAACCAATGAGATGGTTCCGAAGAAGAAGGAACAATATTCTGATGAGGATTTAAAGCTGTTTGAGATTGATGCTAAAGCCCATGGAATTCTGGCCATGGCACTGCCTAATGAAATCTACTCTGGGCTTATGCATCATGAAACTGCTTATGATCTCTGGGTTGCTCTGAAGGAACAATTTGGAGGAACTGATGAGGTCTTAGCAAACAACAGAGAAATCCTTGCCCAGCAATATGAGACATCCTTTCATAGGAAGGGTGAGACATTGACTCAACAGTTTGAGCGATTTTCATGTTTGATATCTGAGCTAAAAATGGTTCAACATGAATATACAAACAGCCATATGAATAACAGATTCCTCAGATCACTGCCTGAGAGATGGGACACTTATACCATTGTCCTACGCTCCAGTGCAAATCTGGATACTCTATCTCTCACCCAACTTCATGGGAAACTCTTAACATTTGAGAGAGAGATAGAACAGAAAAGGAAACTATCTTCATCTGGAAAGCTCACTGATGACTTTGTACCAGGAAACACTGCTCTGGTCGGTCATGAGTCTGAATATGCTTCATCTGAAAGTTCATATGATGAGCATATTGATTTCTCTTCAAACAGTGGAAATCATGCTTTTGTTGGAGTTGAGGGTAACTCAGGTTTTAGTGTTGATAACTTGTGTTTTCTGATGGATGATTTGAAAGGAATTGCTGATGATGATCTGGAAGAGATGGATATTCTGAGCCAAATAGCATTAATCAATATCAGATCTCAAAAGTTTTACAAAAGAACAGGTAGAAAATTCCCTGGTCTCTCTGGCATAACCAAGGTTGGTTTTGACAAGAGTAAGTTGAGATGTCACAAGTTCCATAGACTTGGACATTTTGCTAGAGACTGTAGATCATCTGGATCTAACTCATCTGCACCCTTTGTGACTTTTCCAAGCAATAGCTCACAATCCAAAGGGCAACATTCTACCAGTTCTGATCATCATTCACAACATCAATCATCTCCTGCATACTTTGTTCCTCAAAATCCAATGCCATATCCTTATCCATGTTTTTACATGCCTCAGTCTGGTCAAGTTCCTGTACCCATGGCTCAACAACCACATGCTCTACCTGATCCTCAACCATCTCAAACAAATCAACAATCTCAATCTCAATCTCATCAGAGCTTTTTCACCCCTGAGGTTGTTGACTGGAGCAGCTTACCAGATGATGTCTCTGTTATTCTGAACAACTATTTGCTGGTGCTGGTCAACATGGTGGTGAAAACCCTTTTGGAAATCTTGCTCTAATGGCCCTGGAGTCTACTGATGAAAATCCTTCATCATCACAGGTACCACAGGTATCTTCTGAGGCTAAGGCCAAGTTATGTTCTAAGTCATGCATAGCTGCTTTTGTTTCAATTAGGGAAGCAAATGTAGCTTTAATTAATCAAAACCTTGACCTAGAAAAAGCAATTTCCAAAGAAAAGCTGAGTTTGAGTCTGTTTTAAAAGAGAAGGATGAGGAGATTTATAAACTAAAGTGTCAAATCACTGATGAAAAAGCAAAGGTAGAGGTCATTCTGGAAAATCACAAGAATCTGAAAGAAACACTTGCAGCTACCCAAGTTGATTGTGAACGCTGGGTAACATCATGCAAGGGATTTGAAATGCTTCTCAGTAAGCAAACTGCTTCTAATGTGAAGTTTGGGATTGGGTATAATCATACCATACCTCCTACAGATTTTACTCCTAAATTAGAAGTAAAATCTGAGGATGATTGTCATTCCCAAACCACATCATCAGGTGTCTCATCCTCAAATGATAATTCAAAATCTGAGGATGAAGATAGTGTGAGTACCTCAGCTAATCAAATTACTGATGGTCCCACTGCTTCGAAACACTTGATCAAGAAGAGACTGAGTAATTCAGGTGTTGTTCCACAAGGTACTCAAAGTACTGAAGGGGAAAACACAACACCTGAAGAGCATTTCAAATCAGAGGAAAACAAGCATTCCTTGACAACTGCTGAAAAATCTATCAGGAATCTCAAAAGTACTGATAGAAAACTTCTGAACAACAAATCTTTAGTTGTTGAAAATCCTTCAGTACTTCCCAAAAGTACTGAAAGGAAGAAAGTACTGAAGAACAAATCTTCAGTAGTTTCATCATCTTCAGCAGTTGATCAAGAAAAGATGAAAAGAAAGCCGTGTGAAATATGTGGTTTGTTTAATCATCTTAGTGATGAATGTTGGTATAACAAGGGTTTAAAATTCAACAAAGAGAAAATCATTAAGAAGCAAATGCATAAAATGAAAGATGATTTTCAAACCAAGTTTGTACCACAATCATCTCATTTTGATAAACCAAAGCTTTTTCAAAAAGTCACAAAGAAGGAAGGGGTTTGTCACACAACAGCTGCAAATATTCCTCATGGAATATTAAAAACTCAGACTAAGTCTGTGTCTTTTCAAAAGAAGAATGTAATGAATCACAAGAATAAATCATCAACAAGTACTGATGTGTCAACTGAGTTGAAAACTCTGACAACCAATCAGACACAACTTGTGATGATGGTTCAACATCTATTGGGGAGAGTTAACCAATTAGATGTTTCTGTGATCAAACCACTGAAAAGGACACCTAAGCCAAAATCAAAGGAACCCTTTTCAGCTCCATCTACATCTTCAAAGGCTGTTAATCATGCAAAATCTGTTAGTTTAACATCTGTTGATGAAAACAGACCCAAAACCAAAAAGGTTTGGGTCTCAAAGGCTAACTAATGTTTGTGAAAAATGCAGGGTTCTTCAGCATGCCAAAGAAGCATATGGTATGTCGACAGTGGAGGATCCATGCATATGACAGGGAGCAGCTCTCTTCTTCATGACTATTCGCAAGGGAATAAGGGATTTGTTTCTTTTGGAAATGATGCCAAGGGTTACATCATTGGGAAAGGTTTTGTCTCAAATGGGGAGATAAGATTTGATGATGTTAACCATGTGGAGAACCTCAAGTACAATCTTTTGAGTGTCAGTCAAATGTGTGATAAAGGGCATGTTGCACTTTTCACAAGTCAAAACTGTAGGATTCTGTCTTCCAAAGTTTTGCACAAGATTGACAAGATATTGGATGAATATACTCTCCTGAAGGCCAACAGGATTGGAAGAGTATATGCCTTAGATCTATCAAAGAAAATCGATCTTAAAGGCCATCCATGTCTGTTCTCCAAAGCCTCTCCTCAAGAATCTGAACTATGGCATAGAAGGCTTGGTCATGTGAATCTTAAGAACATGAATCAGCTCATTCATCATGGTTTAGTGAGAGGTTTGCCATTGAAGGAGTTCAAATGTGATGATAACTGTTCAGCTTGCTTAAAAGGAAAGCAACACAAAGCTTCATTCCCTCCTATAGAAGAACCTAAGTCCACTGTCTGCTTGCAATTACTGCATATGGATCTCTTTGGTCCTGTTAGAGTAATGAGTATGGCAAAGAAAAAGTACTGTCTGGTAATTGTGGATGATTATTCCAGATATGTATGGACTTTCTTCTTGCATTCCAAGGATGAGGCTGCTCAAAGTATCATTTATTTTGTGTTGCATGTGGAAAAGCAGCATTCACTTTCAGTCAAATGTGTGAGAAGTGATAATGGGACAGAGTTTAGGAATCACACTCTTGATGAATTCTATTTGTCTAAGGGAATCAAAAGACAATATAGTATTCAAAGAACTCCTGTGCAAAATGGAGTGGTGGAGAGAAAGAACAGGACCCTTATTGAAGCCGCAAGGACAATGTTGGCTGACTCAGGTTTGCCACTAACCTTTTGGGCTGAAGCTGTCAACACAGCTTGCTATGTACAGAATAGGGTATTAGTGAATCAGAGGTTGATGAAGACTCCTTATGAGTTATTACATCATCTGGCCCCTTTGATTTCATTCTTTAGAGCATTTGGGTGTCCTTGTTATATTCTTAACACAAAGAATCTACTTCAGAAGTTTGAATCCAAGGTGGATGCATGGTATTTTGTTGGGTATTCATCTACTTGCAAGGCATACAGAGTTTTCAATTGCAGAACAAAGATTGTTGAAGAAACTTTGCATGTCAAGTTTAATGAATCTCCAAAAGACAAAATTCCTCAAAATCCTGTTGAGTTGTTTGATTTGGACATACTGCAATATGTTCCATATCAGTCTCCACCTGTTGTTGTTTCTGAAGTTCCATCCTCTCCATCTGATGGTACAAATGCAAGTTGTAGTGATCATCTGCCTGTATCTACTACACTTGATGTTCCTGTAGCTTCAGCAGTTCCGTCCACAACAAATGCTGATGAAATCTCTGAATCCTCTACTTCATTTGAACTGCCATCTCAGTCTAGGTTTCAAGAGTCTGAATCAACATCTGTTGCTGCTGAATCTCCTACAAACACTTGCACAGATATTATTGAGTATCAAGAATTGAAGAATCATCCCATGTCCCAGATCATTGGTGACATTAATGCTGGTGTTTCAACAAGAAGTCAATTGTCCAGTTTCTGTCTCTATGCTCTCTTCATCAGTAAGCAAGTGCCAAAGAATTATCATGTGGCATTAAGGGACAATGGATGGGTTGAAGCCATGCAGCTTGAGCTTCTTCAATTTCAAAAACAGCAAGTGTGGGAACTGGTTCCTCTACCCCAAGGTAAGTGTGCAATAGGCACTAAATGGGTGTTTAGGAATAAAACTAATGAAAAAGGACAAATTGTCAAGAACAAGGCCAGACTGGTTGTACAGGGGTTTTCACAAGAAGAAGGTATTGATTATGATGAAACCTTTGCCCCTGTAGCCAGACTGGAGGCAATTAGATTGTTTTTAGCTTATGCTGCTTTCCATAACCTTAAAGTTTTTCAAATGGATGTCAAAAGTGCATTTTTATATGGTAAAATAAAAAAAGAGGTTTATGTGTGTCAACCACCAGGTTTTGAAGATCATAAACATCCTGATTGGGTGTATAAGCTTGATAAGGCTCTTTATGGGTTGAAACAAGCACCCAGAGCCTGGTATGAAACATTATCTAACTTTCTTCTTCAAAATAATTTCACTAGAGGCTCCATAGATAAAACTTTGTTCATAAAGAAAGCAGGCATGCATAAGCTCTTTGTTCAAATTTATGTTGATGACATTATTTTTGCATCCTCTGATCCACAGTTGTGTGATGCATTTACTAAATTGATGCAACAAAAGTTTGAAATGAGTGCCATGGGAGAATTACAGTTCTTTCTGGGTTTGCAAATCAAACAAATGGCTGATGGAACTTTCATTCATCAGTCAATATACACAAAAGATTTGTTAACCAAGTTTGATTTACAAAACTGTAAACCTTGTTCTACTCCCATGTGTAGCAACACACAACTGGATGCTGATCAAAAAGGTAAAGCAGTTGATGAAACTCTTTACAGATGTATGATTGGTTTCTTGATATACCTTACAGCTTCTAGACCAGATATTATGTTTGCAACTTGTGTTTGTGCTAGATTTCAGGCTGCTCCTAAGGATTCCCATATGATTGTAGTCAAGAGGATCTTTAGATATTTGCAAGGAACTCAATCTCTAGGACTTTGGTATTCCACTGGGCACTCTTGCAAATTGGTTGCTTTCTCTGATAGTGACTATGCAGGGTGTAAGTTAACCAGAAAATCAACTTCTGGTGGATGTCAATTTCTAGGCAACTGTTTAGTTTCTTGGCAGAGTAAGAAACAAACTTCAGTTGCTACATCCACAGCTGAAGCAGAGTATATTGCAGCTGCAAGCTGTACATCTTAGGTACTCTGTCTTCAAAATCAATTATTGGATTATGACATTATAGAGACTAAGACTCCTTTATTAATGGATAGTGCTTCAGCTCTTTGTATTGTTAAGAATCCTGTCCAGCATTCTAGGACCAAACATATTGAGATCAGACATCATTTTATCAGGGATTGTTATGAAAAAGGTTTGATTGATCCAAAGTTTGTGCCTAGTGCTGATGAGCTTGTAGATATATTTACTAAGCCTTTGGATAGTGCAACTTTTCATAATCTTGTACTCAGGCTTGGTATGCTGCAACTAGAATAATTTGACAACTACTGATGCTCTTAGTCAATAAATACTGATGTGCATTAGTATACTTTTGTCAAAGATAAGTGCTGATAAGTCATTTTATCTTCAGCAGTTTTTATAACTACTGAAGACTAAATTACTTAAAAGTACTGAAGTATTTCATTTGTTGAAAAGTACTGATGTAGTTCAAACTACTGATGTCTTTTATAATAAATAAGTACCGATGACCAATGAAACATCTGAAAATCAGATGATCTGATGAGTAAGTGTTAAGGTCATTGAAACAACTGAACTTTGTGAATTGACGACAACAACTACTGTTTCATTTCAAAACAACTGAAGCCAAAACCAAGTCTTCAGTAGTTTACAACTACTGATGACCAACACCAAGTCTTCAGTTGTTTACAACATCTGAAAGTTAAAACCATGTCTTCAGTTGTTTTCTAACAACTGATGACTCACACCAAAACTTTCAGTTGTTTTCTTTCAGCCGTTTCATAACCTATATATACCTAACCCTAACTTCAAACTTTTCATAACCCACTTTCCAAACGTTCATCTTCCATTAATGGCGACCATGCAAATCAAATCTCGACACAACTGTGTCGCTTACCTTACCAAATCACCCTTTTGGAACAAGTTTGATGCTGCCATAGATTTGATGGTTGATTCCCAATATCGCACAGCCTTTCTCTTGAATCCTACCATCTATCCCGATACCCTTTGCCAATTCTGGACAAACGTCAATGTTCATACTGCTGAGAATGATGACACCATCACTCTCCAGTCGTTTGTCAACTAGAAACAGGTGGTCATCACTTCTGAGATCATTCGTCAAACCCTAGACCTGAATGATGCCACCTATGTCACCAAATACCCCAAAGGCACCATTGATCTATCCTTTGCTAATCATGGTTATGAGGGTGACCTTAGTGCTACTACCATTCTGAAGAAGCACTTTCATGATGCTGAGCGACTCATTTTCCATATGATCAATGTCCGTCTTGCCCCCAAAACATCTTCATGGGATCAAATGTCATCTAGGTGGCAACAGGTATTGTATTCTATCCTTGAACATCAAAGCCTAAATTTTTCTGAAATCATATTTTTGGAATTAAAAGATTTGGCAATGAAACCTGTGGCTAATAGATGGATATTATATCCAAGGTTTCTTATGGCCATAATTCTAAATCAATTAAAATCTGATGGCCTTGTTGGCCTTGGAGTCCCTGCTCTGGTTGTTTTGCCAGAGGTATACTCCAGGCACAACTCAAATCCCCAACTCAAAGAGGCTGCCAAACTGCTAAAACCTAAGCAGAGGGAACCCACAGCCTCCACCTCCAGATCTAAAGTCCCCTCCAAACCAAAACCCAAGAAAACCAAAAAGGGTACTCAGGGAGTTGAGTCCCCTGATGATGCCCCTGCAGCACAAATAGAACCGGAAGCTAGCTTTGATGGTAGTAAAGTCAGTCCATCTACACAAACATATTCTCTCTATTCTTCGTATCGCCGCTTTATTTATATAAGCTCCAGTGAATAGAGCTCTTGGCATAAATAAACCTGCGTTAACAAATTCTTGATAGTTTTTATCGATATATGATAACATAGCCTTTGATATTTGAAAGGGCTCTTGCTGAAGAACATTTATAATATTACATAAGAGAGAGTGACCTCTTTCAATATTAATATAGTAGTTGTTAACATTCCCAGTACTGAGTAGTTTGTAACGAGAGTATTCACTTATCCCACTTAAGTAACCTCCTTTGAGGTCTGACAGGCTTTTTGGTTCGACACGATCCTCGCGAGCACTTTGCCAATCTACAGGTTCACATATCATAGGAAGGTTAAACTTAAGGGGAAGTAATGATCGCCGTCAAAGTGCCTATGGTACCAGTTCATATTTGGTTACCCGAAGCTCATGTAGAGGCACCTACGGCAGGATCCGTCATCTTGGCGGGAATTCTTTTAAAATTGGGAACCTACGGCTTTTTAAGATTTTCAATACCCATGTTTCCTGAAGCGACCTCGGTTCCTATTTTTATTTTGTTTATTGATAGTAGCGGTAGGCGTTTTAAATCCTATCATAACCTGGTGTGACGCGGGGAACCCCTCCCCCCCCTTTACTCCGACGGAGCAGCCTCATCCTCAAGCGGGGACTCCGCCCGCCCCCGAGCCGATACCTGTAATAATCCCACAATTAAGACTACCCCTGTTCTCTGATGAAGAGAGACGGAACATCCTTTTTAGTAGGTACTTGATCCTCAATTTGGGAGGGGACGACAACGCAGGATGAAACTACAAGTCTTAATCCCCTTGTAGTTTCAATGACTCCACCAGCTGAAACCGCTCAGGTATCCTCTCAACAGGATCCTGATGCAACCAACATTGGGGAAGCCACATTACTGGAATCTCTCTCACTTGAGAAGATTGCCATTGAAGAGCACCATTCACCCCGGGTGCAATCCTTTTCACCTCCATCTCCCACTGATACCACCCCTACAAGCCCAACTGCAGTCATTGCACAAGTGCTGACTCAACTACATTCCTCTACCCCTCCCCAGAAACCTGTTAACACTGGGAAAACCTCAACAGCTGAGGGAGAGGATCATAATGTAGTTGACAACCCACAGTATAGGGATTATAGAGTTCAATCTCCTAGTGTAGATGTGGAGACTAGAACATCTGGTGAGGCTACCTCTTCCCCTGTTTCAACACATGAACAGGATGAAGTAGGTATCATCTCAAAGACCTCACCACAGGCAACTGCCAATGAAGGACTTGCTCCTGAGGCAGGAAGTCCCCAGTTCCAAGACAAAGGGGCACATGTGATTACTGATCTACACTTAGCACATGTTCATCCTGATTCACTAAGGAGGTCAGCTGATTCAGCTTACACTGATGATGACCTGGGCTTTTTCTTTGAAGTTCTAGCCCAAAACACCATTCTTGAGGCTGAGGTTTGCAGATTAAAAGAACTGCTTGCCAAAATGTCTCAGGAATCAAGTCCATCTGCCCCAATTAACCCACAGATGGCAGCTTCTGTTGAAGCTCTCCCAAACACTGAGCCACTCAAATCAAACAAGCCACCAGCCTCTGTTTCAGGCACCATTTCTCAGGGAGAGAACCCCTCTGAGCAAATGGCTGCTGCTTTCAAATCTTCCTTACCTCTCATCACTCCCATCATCACTACTATTGTTCATCAAACCATTGATGAGAGGATTTCCTTAAATCTTCAAACCCTTGTGGATGATGTTGTGTCAAAGAAACTTTCTGACATTCAAACCCCTAAACCCAATGCAACCAAAAAGGGGGAGTCTAAGTCAGTGAAACATGATAAAAGAAAGAGAGTTGAAGAGGAAGAAGCCAAGGAGAATAAAGGAAAAGAGATCATTACTTACAAGAGAAAGAAGAGTGTTGGTGAACAAACTGAGGATGAGAAGAAATTGGATGAGATGATCAAAGAAGCTGATGAGCAACACAGCAGATCCATGGACATGATTATTGATCAGCTCTTCAGGCAAGGATTTGATACTGCCAAACTTGATTCTGAGATTAGAAGGCTTGAGATTCAGGAGATTGAGAATCGATGGGCAGGCGGCAATGAGAAAGAAAGGGAAAGATTGGAGGCTATGATCAGATTCCTATCAAAACACTTGGGAAGACCTATCATTGAAGTCAAGTGATGGTCTAGAGATATCATTTTGGAGATAACCACCAAAATATGCTCCTCTAAAAGCTTCAACAAAGGTCTGATCATAGAAGCTCTGGATGAAGCTGGTGCTGGGAAGAGATCTGACATGGCTAAGTTATCCAAAGCCACCCTCACAAACAAAATGATAGAGCAGCCTTTACAATCTCCCTTACCAAAACAACCTTTAAAATCAACCTCACAACCTCCAAAACAATTATCCTCACAATCCTCAAAACAACCAATCTCACAACCCTCTAAACCAACCCCTTTACCTAAGAAACCCACTCATTCTACCACCAGTGATGCACCTAAAAGAAAGAGAAGGGTGTTGAGGATGGAAGAAGAAGAAGATGATGATGAAGAGGATAGTCTGCCAATCTCTGCTGTGATCAAAATGAAGAAACCTGAGCCTAGGAGTCAATCAAAAAAAATAACTCCTGAAACTCAAAGGCAAATGGTTAAAGTTAAGATAGAAGAAGAAGAACAGCAGAAGCAGCATGATGAGCAATTTCTCAAAATGGTTGACAAGGACTTCCCTCAGTCCTCATCCATTCAAGCAATGAAGAAACAAGCTCTGAGGCTGTACACTCTTAGGCATACATTCCAACATCAAAGAGAAAGAGTGAGGATTTGGCCAGACCCCAGGGTAAGTTCCAGAATACACAAGAAAAACATACCAAGTAGATATCATGGCCAAATGAGAAAGACTTTGAATGCTGCAATTATGTTGGCCATGGTAGTCTCACCCTGGGAAATTATTGAAGAATTCAAGAGAGCACACACCTCAAAATGAACCCCTCTATATATACTTGAGAACAAAATGATCAAGAAGGGGCTGTTATACAAGAGACTTGAAGATCTTCAAAAGAGTGAACTCCAGTTGCTGCTAGAAGGCTCTCATCCAGATGAATTTGCATACAGAGAGATCACAACTGTTGAGTTGAAGAATGGGAAGACAGTAAGGTATCTGTCTGAATATTATGGTCCTGAGTTCTTCTTTGAGGGAGAAGCAGAAGAACTCACCAAGGAGGAACAAGTTGTTCTCCTTGAAGCCTATGCAAGAGAGTCTTACAGACTCATTAATGGGAAATAGGTTTCATGGTTGGGACAAGACTCTGTGTCCAGTTTCCCCAAGACAGAGTTCCCTTCCATACTTAGCCAATCAAAATATTAGAAACCTTTTTCCGGCCTATGCTTATTGATTACCTCTGAAGCTGATCAAGAGAGTATTTCTGCCAAAGAATAAGTGGGATCATCAATAAACTTAGAGGTTTTGGCTGCATTGGTTCAGGGGGAGTTTGTTGGACCAAAAGAACCAATGAGCCTGATCAGAAAAACCTCTAAGTCCCACAGACATTACAACTACTGAAGAAGATCACAACAGCTGAAGACATCAGCTGATTACAAGGTCTGAAGACAAAGTCTGAAAGTAAAGAACTGAAGACAAAGTCTGAAAGTGAAGTACTGAAGACAAAGACTGAAGACCAGAGTGATCAGTAGTTGTCACAATAGCTGAAGTTATTAACTTCAGTAGTTGTGATGGTTTTTCCTTTTCAGTACTTGTAATTTTTCTTTCAGTAGTTTATTGTTTCAGTAGTTTTAGGTCTGTAGTTTTATGTTCTTGTACTTAGCATTCTCTGAGATGTGATCAGTTGTTGAGAACATTTCAGTAGTTTGCATTGTTTCAGTTGTTTGTATAATTCTGTTAGATGTAACTATGAAGTGACATCAGCAGACGTCACATTCCTCTATAAAAGGAAGGTTGACCTAGTTGTTTTGTAACCGAAGCATTACGCGTGAATGAAAACATTCCTTTAACAGAAATATTCTCTCTCTATAATCGTCATTGTGTGATTGCATATTCATACTTTTCTTGCATGAATTCGATCTTATTTTTGTTATATTCCGCTGCAAAATTCAAATCTAATTGATCAAACTTGATCCGATCCTATCAATCTTCATCACAGAAACTGAACAGCTCCATAGGATCAAAGACCCTAAACTCTTTTCCATGCTTTACTCTGATCACAGCTTCTCCAGTGTTGTTATCATAAAACCATTTCTCAAAGTCTTGTAATTGTTGGGGAAGGGGATCAGCCAATCTTACTTTGTTTACAGTCTTTGGAGGTTTAACCCTTAGAACAATCCTTCCTTTTCCCGTCTCCCAGTCTTTATCCTTCTTTGACCTCTTCCTTTCTGCCTTCATATACCCGAATGACTCAAAGTTGTCATTAAGCCGTTCTTTATCTCTTTTTCAAGAAAAGTGGCTCTTTCACTCAGATGGACATTAATCAGTGGTAGAGTTGCGAACCGCCTTAGAGCCCATTTAGGCAAGGTCTTAAAAGCCTTCCTCTTAAGCATATAACTGATACTACCTCCCCTTCTCTTGATCATGAACTTCTTTAGGCTTGTTTTATAACACCAGCTTATGATTTTCTTGTCAGCCTCCTTCCTACTCAGCCCCTCCATGTGTTGGAAAAGAGGAGAGATTTCTTCTACCTCCTTCTCTTTCACAAACCAGTCGTTTTTATCCATCTCAAACACATCTGCATCATCCTCTCCCTTCTTAGCCACATAATTCAATGGTCGTTCATCAACTTCATAGAACTCAGGTTCTGAATCATAATCTATGAGCTGTTCATCTTCCTCTTCCTCATCAACCAACCCCTTTCCTTTCTCAGAGACTCCTTCAGCAGTTTTTGTTACTATTACTTCTTCACCAACCAAATCCTTTTCAAAGTCAAATTGCATATTAACAAACCCAGCCTCTATAATATCCTCCTCATCATCTCTTCCAACATCCTCTCCTGTAGCTTCACGATCTCCAGCATCAGTGGTTGCTGCACCAGATGTGCCCTGTCCTACCTTGGATGAAGTGCCCACATTCAGAAATGGGTACTTTGATGTGTCAGTCAGATCATCTAACTCAGATTGATTTAGTGGATTAGGTAGGCCGGCTGCAGCTTTCAGCAGTGTAATCTCTTCAAACAACTTTTTCAGTAGTCGATTTTGGTCAACAAGCATCTTCTACATACCTTCAATCACTTCATCCTTTTGTTTTTCTCTGATTTCCTGGTTTGTGAGTTTGGTCTTGATCATACTCAGTTCATTTGCCAATGAAGTATTCAAATTGCGAATCATATCCTCATCAAGGTTTCCACTCTCCTCTCTTCTTTTGGTGAATCCTTCATGTCTATGTTTGGATCGTCTCTGAGGTTCAGCAGAATCAGCTTTCCTCTTTGACCTTCTTTCTTTTTCAACTCTAACTTCCTCAGCTTGTTAAGCAATGTCTTACTCAAAGTCATAGTCTTTCTCCTTGGCATATCTCTTTCTTTTCTTTGTGGCTTCAGCTTGCTGTACTCTAGTTTCTTCAGCCCGTTTATTTTCTGATTCATCCAACCGTTTAATATAGCTCCAGCGTTCTGGATGATACATGATTTCCCAAAGATGGGTGATCTTTCCACTGAAGTCGTGGCGAATGGCACAACAGTCAGCAAAGATACGGGGAATCATTTGTACCAGCCTCTTTATCTCTCCATGTTTTGGTACATGAGGTATAAGATCATCAAATATCATTTGAAGGAATCGGGGATACAGCAGCCATTTGTCTTTGTTTAACGCCATCACATTCTCAGCCATGCATGCAAAAATTAGTTTGGCAATATTGGCCTTTTCTCCTTTACAACATAACACCATTGCCTTAGCCCAATCAATGTTAAAACCGTCGGATCCACCTTTACGGTGATCAAGACACATGATAAAAACATGAGCAATGTATCTCCACTCCTTAGATAGAAATGACTTCTTGATCTCCTTCTGAGAACCAAAAGCTGGTCCCTCATATCCCATACTTCTGAAGGCCTGGAACACCTTGGAATCTGTCATGGTGACTTCATCTCCTGAATCTTCGTCTAGTCTTAATATCCTGGATACAGTCTCAGCAGTGATCGTCACTTCTTGATCAATGACTTTAGCAGTAATCCGCTGTGAATCACCTCGAGTGTCATACTCTGCAGATCGCCAGAAGTCTTTGATATGAAGATCATAGATGGTAGTCGTATGAGATATATCATGGGCTATAGGTGATCTTTGTAGCCATCTGATACAATCTCTAAATCCAGCAGCCTTTGGATGAGTATCATCTAAAATAGAGGTGATATTGTTCCGCTCATCAAACTTTAGATTAGCCATGATAACCTGAAGAAGAAATCAGATAAGTTGAATAAGAAATTAAGAAGATAAGAAAATAATAATAACTAAAAAAATATAATCTGACAGTTTCGGCAAGCGAAACACTAGTTTCGCTAATTAAAACATGTCAGTTTCGCTGACCAAAAAGGCATTTTCGACTAGACGAAAATTATTTAAAATAGATTCGTTGTTAGTTTCGGCAGACGAAAACATAGTTTCGCTAGCTAAAACATAATAGTTTCGCTGCCCAAAAAGAAAAATATGACCAGGTGAAACTGTACAAACTTAAGTCCAAATTCTGCGAAACTGAAAATAGGTTGGCGAAACTGTTAGGTTCGCACGGACAACATAACCTCATAGTTTCGCTGAGAAATTATGAACTTTCGTTCAGTTTCGCAGAATAATCTACAGTTTCGCTGGATGAACAGCGAAGACACTGAAGGGTCAAAATTCAAATGTCTTAAAATGAGTTAATATTAACCAGATTAAATGATCGTTCAATGTTCGAAACTCACAGGCGAACAGAAAAGAACGCACAATCCGACCAAAACACAACGAAAACTCAAAATCGCCAAACAAAGGCACGGATAAACCCTAGAGAACTACTCAGGTCGATCTTGCGAAAATGAGAGAATAATTTCGCAAAACGACTTATATAGCAAATAGTTTCGCAGACGGCGAAACTATAGATTCGCCAGACGAATTTACAGTTTCGCCCAGAGAATCTGCAATTTCGCTAAGAGATAGACAGTTAAAAATGATTAGAAAGCCTAGAGAAATTGCAGTTTCATCATGTGAAACAATGAGCGAAAGAGTAGTTTCATCACCCTTTTATTTATTTATTTATTTTTTTTTTTTACAAATTGAAAATGCAATACAGTTCATATAACTTCTGTGTAATAACTGCTTGAAATAGGTAACTCGCAACAATGATCCACGATTAGGGTTTTGCAAGCTTAACTTACAATGAAAATTAACATGAGTATATATAGCAGTCTTAGTTTTGCAGACAGTTTCGCTGTCAGCGAAATTATCATGCCGAAACTATAGTTTCGCCCGGCAGAACTTAAGTTCGCCAGGTAAACAAGAACAGCAAACTGTGAGCGAATTTACAGATTCGCTCACAGTTTTGCTAGACTGCTAAACTACAAAAAACTAAGTACATATAAAAAGGAAACTAACAAAAGTCCTATTACAAGTAAAGTAAGCAATCTAAACTAAGGTGAGTCCAACCTATACATGATCTTCAATACTCCCCCTAGGTTGGATCTCACCGTCTTCACTCTTCTTAATTTGTATTGTCAGCTCCGGTTTCCTCTGCTGCGTTTGATCTGTCTTCGTCACCTCCTGCAGCTACTTCCTCAGAAGCTTCAGCACATGATCCTCCATGGTCTTTTCCTGCATCACATGAAGGGGAGGTAGTATCAGTTATAAGCTTAAGAGGAAGGCTTTTAAGACCTTGCCTAAATGGGATCTAAGGTGGTTGGCAACTCTACCACTGATTAATGCCCATCTGAGTGAAAGAGCCACTTTTCTTGAAAAAGAGATAAAGAACGGGCTTAATGACAACTTTGAGTCATTCGGGTATATGAAAGCAGAAAGTAAGAGGTCAAAGAAGGATAAAGACTGGGAGACGAGAAAAGGAAAGATTGTTCTAAGGGTTAAACCTCCAAAGACTGTAAACAGAGTAAGATTGGCTGATCCCCTTACCCAGCAATTACAGGACTTTGAGAAATGGTTTTATGATAATAACACTGGAGAAGCTATGATTAGAGTAAAGCATGGAAAAGAGTTTAGGGTCTTTGATCCTATGGAGCTGTTCAGTTTCTGTGATGAAGATCTACTAGTATTATGTGAGAATCACATAAAGGCTGGGGCTGGAGAAGAAACTAGGAAAGAAGCTAGTTTGTTTATGAATGTTGCCAACAAGATTAGAGGCGTGAGGTCTGAGGTAAAGAAGTTAGCTGAAAGGGTAAGGGCTCAGGATGATCTTAATATGGATGTTCAAGATCTGACCAAGCAATTTGAGAAGGCTAGTGGTCATTTCGAAGAAGCTAGTGATGCAGGAAAATACCATGGAGGATCATGTGCTGAAGCTTCTGAGGAAGTAGCTGCAGGAGGTGACGAAGCCAGATCAAACGCAGCAGAGGAACCGGAGCTGACAAGACAAATCAAGAAGAGTGAAGACGGTGAGATCCAACCTAGGTGGAGTATTGAAGATCATGTATAGGTTGGACTCACCTTAGTTTAGATTGCTTACTTTATTTGTAATAGGACTTTTGTTAGTTTCCTTTTTGTATGTAATTAGTTTTGTGTAGTTTAGGAGTCTAGCGAAACTGTGAGCGAATCTGTAAATTCGCTCACAGTTTGTTGTTCTTGTTTACCTGGCGAACTTAAGTTCTGCCGGGCGAAACTATAGTTTCGGCATGACAGTTTCGCTGAAAATTACTTTCGCTAATAATTTCGCAGAGGAAGCTAATTTCGCTGGCAATTTCGGCAGCACTCTCGCTAAACCAAAGACACCACTGGCTTAGTTTCGCTGATAACTTCGCACGAAACAAGCTTGAACTTTCGTTCAAAAATAATTTCAGCAGCAATTTCGCTTGTTAACCGTTCACAAACACTGATGAACTTTCGTTCAAAAGACTAGTTTCGCAGAACCACTAGAAAAAAACTTTAGAAGCAAAATAACCCATAGTTTCGCTGAAAGAAGATGGCAGTTTCGCAGAAAGAACAGTAAATTCACTGATCGATCTCAAAACCCTTTTTCAACTCAAAATCAATCTGAAATCATCCAATACTCAATGAATTTGAGATCTGATGATTATGAGATCTTCCTCAATCAAAAACTAGCATAATTCAATCAATTTTCATGTCAAAAACACCTTATAATTCAATGAAAATTGATTGAGACTAGATATTGAACAAAAACCACAAAAACTCAACAAATCAAGAGCACTAAGGCTATGATACCATATTGTTGGTCCATGTGATCGAATAACAGTGAAAATGATGTGAAGAATCGCTCAATATCCAATAAGCATGCTAAACAATGATAATATAGAAGATTGAACACAATACTAACTCATACTTGATAAAACAATGATCAATGACAATCAATAACAAAAAGCACAATGATATTTCCATGTAATAACTTCTTGAAATAGGTAACTTGCAACAATGATCCACGATTAGGGTTTTGCAAGCTTACCTTACAATGAAAATTAACATGAGTATATATAGCAGTCTTAGTTTCGGCATGACAGTTTCGCTGACAGCGAAACTGTCATGCCGAAACTATAGTTTCGCCCGGCAGAACTTAAGTTCGCTAGGTAAACAAGAACAGGAAACTGTGAGCGAATTTACAGATTCACTCATAGTTTCGCTAGACTGCTAAACTACACAAAACTAAGTACATACAAAAAGGAAACTAGCAAAAGTCCTATTACAAGTAAAGTAAGCAATCTAAACTAAGGTGAGTCCAACCTATACATGATCTTCATACTCAGAATCCGGCACTGTACAATGCAACTCCACAAGAAAAAACGTCTGAAGCACCACTTCAGACAGCTTTTGTGTCAAGCTCAGCTGGTCCTTCTCAAGCCTCTACTTCAGGGTCAGAAACGTCAGGGTCGTCTAGTACCCAATACATTGCATCTGAAGCAAATGCTACAAGACTGAAGACCGAGAATCTCGATAATGTGACAGTAGAAGTAGCAAGAGAGCACATGGATCTCTTAGCAGCTGTAGTCCACTACTATGATGGACTAGTTGCTGGGAAAATTGGAAACTGTCATCTGGCAGACGAGGACTACGAGCTAGTAGATGAGATAGAGCTGGAAAGGATGGATATAATGTGGGCCTTAGCAAGTGCTATCCGGAGAGCTAAGAAGTTTGTCAAGAAGACTGGACAAAACTTGGTTGCTACTAAAGACACTACCTTTGGTTTTGACAAGAGCAAGGTGACCTGTTTCAACTGTGGAGAAAAGGGGCACTTCAAACGAGAGTGTGTGAAGCCCAAGAAAACTAGAAACGGGAATCCATTCTCGTCCTTCACTCGTCAAGATAAGCCAACTAGCGGTCCTACTTCATCAAGCAAGGATCCTAAAGCCTTGACTGCTCACGATGATGAGGGACAGGACTGGAGCTTTCGGTTTGTCTCTCCGGGAGAATCCAATATTGCTAGTGTGGAGGACTTAGATGATGATTCAGCGAGTGAAGGAGATATTGCAGTGGAACTCGCGATTTCAAACATTGAAGAGACTGCAACTGAGGTCAACTACAAGCCTAAAGAAGGGACAACTACAACAACGTCAGAATCACCAGAACTAGAAACACCAGACTCTGCTTTGATGGCTGATTCATCAGAACCTTCTCAGGTAAGTACTACTGACCAACTTTTCAATAATCATGCTTGTTCTGATTGTAATAAATTTAGGTAAAGCATAGATCTGAAATTTGCTAGGTTATTAGATCATAATGATAGCTTAGTAAAGTATTTGCAACTGTGCACTGAGGCTAACAGAGTTTTAAAACAAAATGAGCATAGTTATAAAGAAAAGATAGACCTATTGAATAAACAGCTTAGGGAAACACAAGTAGTAGCCTTTAACCAAGCTAATGACATTAGGTACTATCTTAACTCCCTAGAAGACACTAAAAACAAAAAGCAGCTTTAGAAGTAGAAGTCAATTCATTAAAGCAAAAACTGCATAGTTGGACAAGTTCATCTCATATTGTTCAACACTTAGTGAGAGAGCGTAATAATGGGGAGGGTTTGGGATATAAAGTGGTTCCACCACCACCTGAGACCTTGATGAACACTAAAAGTAAACCAATTAATAACAATCCAATCAAGGATCATGTGGTGTCTACTCCTCTTGTAAGTGATCCAGATTCCTCATGTACTTCAAATGAATCTGAAACTAAACAAAAGGAGGCCACTTCAAAGGCAAAAGGTAAAATGCTTTGTGTTAATGTGGAAAAAGAGTTTGAAAAGGTTAAAATAAAGTCTGGGTCAAACAAAGTCAAATTTTAACCTAAAAAGACTATTACTGTTAACAAATCACGTGTTTCATGTCAAAGTCCAGATAAACAAAATGGAAAGGATGTTAAGAATATTAAAACAATTAAATTTGTTAAACAAGATAAAACATCAAAAGAAGTAGAGTCAAAACCCAAAAAGAACAATGTCACTCGGGTGTCACACACGTCTCCACAAAGACAGTTCATTCATAAAGTTGATAGCAGGTCATGCTACAACTGTGGAGAGTGTGGACACATTGCTTCTTACTGTCCTTACTATCAGACACCTAGGAAGAAAGTTGAACTTCAGGAATCAAAACCTAGGTCTTCTAAGAGGAACTCTTTGACTCCACCTAGAAGAGCTAGTGAACCTAAAGTTCAACCCATTAGCCAGTCGTCTGTTTATCACAAACAGGCCTTACACAAAGCTGGCTTATGGAAAGAAAAGTCAACCTCAGTGTCTGCTAATGAGGACAATAAGACACCTGAGCTTCCCTCACCATCTAAAGGTCAATGTTGAATTTATGATGTGTGATGCCTCTGGGAAACCCAAGCCAGTAAAGGCTTGGGTTCCTAACCTTAACTAATGTTTTCAATTGAATGTGCAGGGTGTTCGCTACAGTGCTGAGACCAACACGTGGATTGTCGATAGCAGAGCATCCAGGCACATGATGGGGAATATGGTACTCATATCAAACGTCAAACAAATAAAGGGAGGCCATGTTTCATTTGCGGGTAACAAAGAAGGGTATATCACAGCTCAAGGAGAAGTGGGAAATCAGAAAGTGAAGTTTGATAAAGTAAACTACGTTCAACAACTTCAAAACAACTTACTTTCTGTATCCCAAATATGTGACAAAGGCTTTAAGGTTATATTTGACAACAAGAAGTGTTATGTCCTGAAAAATGACTATGTGATTCTGGAGGACCAAGTCTTGATGACAGCTTCAAGATATAAAGATCTTTATGTCTTGGACCTTTCAACGACTTCCACAACGGATCATGAAGTTCAGTGCTTCTTATCAAAAGCTACTGAGAAAGATTCCATCTCCTGGCATCGGAGAATGGGACACATAAATCCTCGGAAGATGAATCACTTGATCCAGAATGATCTAGTGAGAGGAGTGAACGTCAAAAACTTCCAACTTCCGAATTTCTGTGTGGCGTGCAAGAAAGGCAAACAGATGAAGAAGTCTCATAAGGAAAAGAAAGTTCATTCCATCGAGCTTCCTCTTGAACTTCTACACATGTATCTGTTTGGTCCAGTCAGTACAAGAAGCATTGTAGGCGACTTGTACTGCTATGTGGTTACTGATTACTACTAAAGATTTTCTTGGGTAATGTTTCTGAAATCCAAATCAGAAACATTTGAGTCTTTCAAGGAATTAGTAACTACACTTGAGTCTCTCTACAAGCTGAAGGTAAGACAGGTACACAACGGAACCGAGTTCAAGAATCAGTGGATGGAGGCTTACTGCAAGGAAAAGAGAATTGTGCACCAGTTCACTTCTGCCTACACGCCTCAAATGAATGGCGTTGCTGAGAGAAAGAATTGCAGCTTGATAGAGACAGCACAGACAATGCTAGCAGACTCGAAACTGCCTATCCAATTCTAGAATGAGGCAGTGGCAAATGCGTGTTACACTTTAAATCGAGTTCTGGTAGTTAAACGCCATGGCAAGACATGTTACGAGTTACTACAACGACGTAAACCTAATCTAGAGTATCTCGAACCGTTTGGCGCACCGTGCACCCTACTGAAGAAGACTCAGGAGGGAAAATTCAACAAGAAGGCTGAAGAAGGTATCTTCCTGGGATACAACATACCGAACAAGAGAGTTTACAACAACTCAACGGGTCTAGTAGAAGTGTGGTGTAATGTTGATGTTCAGAGATACACCACACCACCTACTGGAAAAGGACCCGCTTACTTTTTCGACTATGATGGATTCTTCAAGTCCTTCAACATACCTATCTCCACATCTGACGAAGAGTTAGCAACCAGGATGATGTATGATGTCTTAAACTCACCATCACTAGATTCAACATCATCTGGTTCACAAGGTGACTCCTCTCACCACTCAAGGGGAGCACTCGAAGCAAGTGACTCCTCCTCAGAAGATGAAGCTGTAGAAAATGACCAGAACAATCAGGAGGAACAGGTTCCAATTCCTGCAAGTCCACAAGCATCTAATAGTGATGCCTCTGTGACTTCAGAACCTTAAACTCCTACTGCCTCAGATGCAGAACCAAACGTTTATAATCTTGATTCTGAGGTAGTTGTTCCAACAACCCCTAGTTCACGCCTAAATGTCTATCATCCTTTGGATAATGTCATTGGGGATGTGAGGTCAGGAGTTCAGACCAGAAATCAGCTGTAATCAGCTGATTATGCCTCTGTAATGGAAAAAGGATACATTCACGACGGTGCTTATCGTTGTTTTGTCTCGCAGTTTGAGCCAAAATACGTCAGTGAAGCACTGAATGATGAGGCATGGGTAAGTGCCATGCAAGAAGAACTTATTCAGTTCAAGAAGTTAGGTGTATGGACTCTGGTGGATAGACCTAAAGGTGCTAAGGTCATTGGCACCAAATGGGTCTTGAAATGCAAGAAAGATGACCAAGGTGTCATTATCAGGAACAAGGATCGACTTGTAGTTCAAGGATTTCGACAAGTCGAGGGAATAAATTACAATGAAGTGTTTGCACCCGTGGCAAGAATGGAAGCCATCCGCATCTTCCTTGCCTATGCATCGTATATGAAGATTAAAGTTTATCAACTGGATGTGAAGAGCGCATTCCTTCATGGTGAAATCCGAGAGACAGTGTACGTCTATCAAAGCGAGGGATTTGAAGATCCATATCATCGGGACAGAGTTTACAAACTCGACAAGGCTTTATACGGGCTTCATCAAGCCCCAAGGGCCTCGTATGAGAAACTCTCGGCTCACCTTGTGAAACACGACTTTCGCAGAGGTGTTATTGATTGCACACTGTTTATCAAAGAGAAAGATAGTGATTTACTGCTTGTTCAAATCTATGTTGATGACATCATCTTCGGGTCAAAGAACAAAGATTTATGTAAGGAGTTTGAAGCAGGAATGAAGGCTGAGTTTGAGATGAGTGCCATGGGAGAGATGAAGTTCTTTCTCGGGTTACAGGTGGATCAGACACCAAAGGGAATATTCCTATATCAGACCAAGTATGTAGGAGATATTCTCAGTCGGTTTGACATGGAGAATGCTTCTGCAGCTGGGACTCCACTTGCTACAAACCATGATGTAGCACCCGATGAAAATGGTGATTTGGTCGATGCCACCATGTACCGAGGAATGATTGGATCTCTCATGTACCTCACTGCCTCAAGACCTGATATCATGTATGCTACATGTCTATGTTCAAGATATCAGGCAAAGCCAAAGGTTAACCATCGGATAGGGGTCAAAAGAATATTTCATTATCTGAAGGGTACTCCAACACTTGGTTTGTGGTATCCTCATGACGATGACTTCGAGCTTACAGCGTATAGTGACTCGGATTACGGTGGCTGCAAGATGAACTACAAGTCTACATCAGCAGGGTGTCAATTCTTTGGGAGGAGATTAGTGACCTGGCAGTGTAAGAAGCAGACCTCGGTTGCTTTGTCAACCTGTGAAGCCGAATATGTTGCTGCTGCAATTGCTGTTCACAAATCATTTGGATTCAACAGCAAATGCGGGACTACGATTTGAATTTCACTTCTACTCCTATTTTTGTTGATAACTCTGCTGCAATTGCAGTAACTAAAAATCCGGTACAACATCCTAAGACCAAACACATCGGCATAAAATAACACTTTATACGTGACTGCTTTGAAAAGAATTTAATCGATGTGGTAAAAATAAACACTAATTTTCAACGCTGACCTCTATATAAAGGCTTTTGACAAACCACGTTTTCTATATTTGTTAGAGGTCAACGGTGTTAAAAAGAAAAGTGATGTAATTCCAGATGATGATCATGTTTAGTCCAATGCATTTAGTCCATTTTATTTTTATTTCCTTTATTTATTCTATTTTCTGTTTAAATTAATATGATGTTATTTCTTTGCCTATTAAAATCCTAAAAGCGCAAATCGTTTATGGCTTTAGGATTTTAGGGGGAGAATAGGTTTAGTGAATTGCATTAGAAAAAAAAGAGGGAGAAGGAGAGGCAAGCCGATAGAAAGTAGATTGTATCTGTGATACCGATTCAATGACTTTGGAAAATGATAGTACACAGGAACAAATCAAGTGGGACTTTAAAAGTTTAAATTAGACAAGATGCCAAATTCAAAGTTTAAGTCTGTGTAGTCTGAGCAATATAAAAGGAAAAATGATATTAAACTGGTTACTACTAAGGTAACACAAAGAAAGTAGACCTAGAGGTTGCTAGATCACAGATGATATGTCGGTAGATTCAACACAATAGATTCAACCTATCTTCTAAGTTGTTCAACTGATTGTGGGTTCCCATCTTATCACTGGTTAACACAATCAACAATATTCCAATAAGGGGTGACGAGCAAATAAACGCCACAAATGTGAGCGGATGACCATAAATAGAGCAAAGCACGAAAAAAAATGAAAAGCAAACACTATCAAGCTAATAACTTATGTTGTTGGTGCATTATGTGCAAAAGAAAAATAAAGATGCTCTAACAAGAAGATAGGTTGTGTGCCTCTCTGCTGTGCAATGGCACTGACCTGAGGATAAGCACAACCTAGATATTCTAGAATTCATTGTTGTTTGCCGCCTCTCTGCTGTGCGATGGCACTGACATGAGGCTTGGCTTCTCTTTGAAAGCTCTAAGAATAGTTTCTTCTTGTCAAAATACCCGTAGACCGCTCAAAATCTCCTGAGGAATGTTGATTACCACATTAGCGTGGGATCCACAAATGTTGGTTGAAATAATTAAACCCCACCAATCTGTGTCAAAAGTCTGTGTATGGATTTAAGAGGACCAGTATACTTACAATCATCGTGGCTACAATTCTTGAAAGTCAAAACAATGTGGGGATCTAATAGTACCAGTATGATTTCCTAAACTTGCTAATGATTGTAGATGAAAAACAAGAATTGAGTATCAAAAAGTTTTTGATAACATGTCCCAAATGATTTGACTTACCTGTATGATTCCAAATTGAATTGGTCCATGTATGGTCAAAATGAATTGAGGCTGCCTTTTCAGGAAATGAAATCTTTAGATTTACATCTTAGGATTTAACCCTCACATAACCACAAAAAAAACATGTCTTTGTTTTGTTTTTCAGTTTTAGTTCTTTTACTTTGTTTAAATTTCGTCAATTTAGTTTCTTAAACATCGGACTATGCCATGGAATTCTATCGGGGAGTAAATCACCTAAAAGGGTCACGTCTGAGGTGACCACACGTGTTTTAAAAAGGTAAATGGGTCACGTCTGAGGTGACAAAGTGTTTAAAAGGATCACGTCTGAGGTGGTCAAACGTTTTTCAAGCTAAAATGATCATGTCTGAGATGATCAAATGTTCATAATGTTAAATCAACAGTTTAAAAGGGTTTAAATGTCAAATGGTCTTAAAGTCAAAAATTCATGAGTATGACCCATTCGCACGAGTGGACCATGAGTATGGACCAACCGTACGAATGGACCATACTCATGCCTTATACAGCCGAATGGACATGAGTATGGACCATTCAACCGAATGGCTTATCAGATTGAGCCATTCGACCGAATGAGAGTGTGCGAATGAGCTAGTCGCCCGACTGATCTCAGTCGGCCGACTGAAGGTGATCGACTGAGCCAATCGCACGACTGAGGTCCATTCGCCTGAATGAAATGAGCGAATGGGTCCAGTCGGCCGATTGAACTCCGATTCAGTATAAATAGGGCACAGTCGATGGCATTCGACTCATCACCCCCTAATCGCCCTCAAATCGCATAGCCTACCGTTACTCTGCCAAAATTTCATCAGACCAAGATTTTACACTTCTATTGATATTCTGACATTTGTGTGCGATCATACAGGTACAATGAGTTGAAATCTCACCGAAATCTGGAGTAATGGTGCCCTAATCTGTGAAATCAGATCCTCACAAGAACCAAACCATTAAACGGACTAATAACCTACTTAAACCAAGTAAAATGTTAAAACTAAAGTTATTAGGTTATTAGTTAAGTGATTGCGAGTCTAAAGAGCCCATTGCACAACGTTTAATTTCATGAATTGGTCAAGATTCGAATCTCAGTCGACCGAACAGTGGGTCATGCAACTGGTCGTCAGGATGAACTCCAATCGCACGATTGAGCTGGTCGAATGGCTCAATCGGCCAAATGGATCATACGAATGAGCTCAGTCGGGCGACTAAACCAATCGCAGGCTCAGTCAACCGATTGAACTCAGTCTCCTGTTCAGTCGCCCGACTGAATTCAGTCGCATGACATGACAACCGACTGAATCCAGTCGCATGACAGGACAACCAACTGAACACAGTCGCATGGTTCAATCGCATGAATGAACCAAAATGAATTAAATCAAGTTAATTAAGAACTGATTTGTGTCGTGTGATTATCTAATGTTTAAGTGTCTTGTGTTACAGATAGATGGCTGATAGATGGTCTATCAACCCCAAGCACAACATTTGTGCTCACTTGGATCCCACATCTTGGAATGGGGTAGAGTTTGCAGGGATCATCGCTTTCCTTAAGCGATCCAGGATCCACCGGGCTATTTCTACACCATGCACCCCTTACAGGTCTCTACAACAGGCCTTTTGGGAGAATGCATCAGTTGACCGATCACGTGAGCCGTACTGCATTAGGAGCTCTATTTTTGGTTTGGATATAGAGATCACCGCTGAAGACATTCTGCGTGTACTTGGGTTGGGAGATGACACAGACCACCCCACCAGACTTCACCCACTGACGGTGAGAGGGTGTTTCACGAGGATGAAGTACGCTGGGGATATCAACTCAGGGGGTGCTCAACAAGAGCAACATGTGTCCCCAGTACAAGTACTTGGCACACGTCATCCTAAAGTGCATAGCTTCACGTAGGGTTGGTTTCGACGACCTTTCAGACCAGATACAAAATGCCTACGTGGCACTGGTGCTGAACCACCCTTTTAGCTTTTCTAGCATGATCTTCTCTTATCTCATAGATCTTGGAGGCGAAGGGCAAAGAGGGTTTCTGCATGTACCCTAGGTTCCTACAGATGATATTTGACGAGAAGCTGACCTCGCTGCCAAAGGAGAGCCATGATACTGTGGCATTAGAGATTATGGACGATACGACACTGGGTCGTATGAGGGTTTACCAGGGAAAGCAGGTCAAGCCCCCGATAAAGAGACTCATAGGCAATCTGGCCAAGGTGGACTACGTGGCACCGGGAAGGCGTAAATGGCGTCACGAAGACAGTGATTCGGATGTTGAGATGATAGAGCGCCCAGATGATAATTCAGACGACGATGATAGCGGTGATGGTGGAGATGCAGGGCCCACTCAACAGAGGGCCCCCACTGGTGATAGAGCATCTCCAGCATCCACCCATGATGGAGTAGAGGCTGAAGGGTTCCATCAGGACTTTTGTCCTGATGAGGAGGAGGATACTGATGAGGAGCCCCTAACCAGCACTGTGTGGAGCCGGGTAGTTGCCACCGACCGAGGTATTTGGGAGGTTGGTGGATGCCTTGGCGAATCTGGGGAGGCTGACACTGATCCTACTTATGCTCCTGATCATTTCATCAGGGTTCCAGGGGGAGCATCCACCTCAAGGGGATCGAGGAAGAAAAGGATGGCTCAGCCCCACGGTTTGAAGAAGAAGAAGAGAAGGTTGACTTTCATCACCACCACCACTACTACCTCTACCTCCACCACTCCACCCACTACCACCACTCCATCTACTACTACCACTCCACCTACTACCACCATTCCACCTACTACCACCATCCCAGCTACTACCATATCTACCACTACTCATCCACCACCACCTTCATCTGGACCAACCCCAATCTTCACCACTGTCACCACCACCACCACTAGCCACCATGTCGGCCCATCTTCACACCCTGCCTATACATCTGGATCACCTCTACCTCCCAGTGGGGTAGAGGAACAACTCTCGGCACTTAACCGTATGGTGCTAAGGCTGTTGGCTGCCGATGACGAGAATACTGCTCAGATTCGTTAGCTAGTAGACCTTACTGCTGCCCAATCTCTGCAGATATCTCAGCAGGCACAACAGATAGAGCAGAAGGCCCAGCTGATGGATGCACATCGCGTAGATATGTCCCAACTCCGGGAGCAGCATGCCCAATCAGCTAAAAGGATAGAGGAGTTGGAGACCAGCAACAAGACCGTCATGCTGCGGCTCAAGGGATCCAAGGACGAGCCCTTAAAGATCAAGGAAGGGGATGGAGATGATAGTGATGATGATAGTGATGATGATGATGACGATGGTGATGACATTGAGGATGATACTGATGCTGCTGATGATGCTGGTGATGATGATGTTGATGATGATGAAGATGACACATCTGCTGTGGGTGCCACACCTGCAAGTGAGAGGAGGACGAAGAAAGCACAAGATCAAGGTGCCTCCACAACCGCCCCGTCAGCAGAAGAGCATATGATCCAGGACAAGAGTAATACTTAGCTGTTTTTGTTATTTAAATCATATGTATTTGAATCTTGTATCATATTAATGAAATGAATGTTTATATTTAATGTTGATGTTTCTGTTTTGATTATTAACTAATGATTGATGTGTTGAATGTCTAAATAAACCAGATCCAAACTTTCAGAGGGGTGAAAATGATGTCGCTCCCCTCCAACAGATCAAGACTCAGCTCACGTTAATTCTTGATCTGCAGGGTATGGTCAGAAGATCGGTGATGTACACTCCTGAAGAAGGAGAGATCATTCAGAATCTCACTGACAAGCAAATAGCAGAAATGTTCAAACTCAATGTCGACGAGATCGTAAACGACGCTCCAACAGTTCATGTGGAAAGTGAAGACGAGCTCAACGATGTGGATGAAATCGAGATTGAAGATATCACTGACCAACATTATCTAGAGTACACTGACAATGCAGGTAATGTCATTCCCAATCTGGGAGACAATCTAGTCAGTGAAACCTTGGAGACTTTGGATAAACTGGAACAAGAGTCGGAAAAGACTGAAGATAAGGCCCAAGCCTCGGATGCTGAAGTTAACATCAGAAAGGCTGAGTGGGCTGCATGCTTTGAAGAGATAAGAGCCCAACGCAGTGCGTCAAAGTCGACTGCCTACACCAAGCTATACAAAGTGAAGAAACATCACAAGGTGTCGGGCAGAATCATAGCATGGGCATACTTTGAAGATCTCAACGTTTATGCAGTTAAATGTGAGAAAGGGATCGAGTACTTCAGGTTCCCACACGACCTGAAGACTCTTCCTGGATTTGAGTTGAACCAGTTAGCGAAGCTGAAATTGCTATACGCTGATCCACGCAAGATGTCTGGATAGTTTGAAGCAGCTCTAAAGAGAGAGTACCACACAAGATGGGTCAACTTCAAACCGCAACAACCAACGAGGAATATCCGACGGTCTGAGGTTGATGCCATAACTGGAAAACCGAGAATAGTGCTGAAGTGGAGTCATCCGCGCACCATGTCTAAGATCCCACTACGGGAAATGCCACAGGACTTCACTCCACACTTCAAATGGTGGTACTATGATTGGAGGACAGGAGAGGCAGTTATAGTCTTGAACAAAGAAGGCAAAATGGATACTATCAGGGTATTTGACCCGATGTGGCTCACAAACTTGTCTGCAAATGAGGTATACACATTATACAAGTGGCCACTATTCTATGACTCTCAAGATATTGTACAAGCTCTACAGTTTCAGAATGTTATACGACTCTGCTTTGCGTTTGAGATACACGCAGGAGTTACAAAAGAAGAGAAGTACAAGAAGTATGAACAGGTTATGAAGAAGGTAAGACATTAGATGAAACTAAGTCCAAGGGGGAGTTTGTAGGTACATGTGTCCCTAGTTTCAGAACTGAATGTAATATGTCATTAGTGTCTTACACTTATGTAATCATTGGGTACTTAATGAAATGTAAATGTTTGGTTGTGTTTATAATGTTTAATATTTCATTAATGAGTTGTTTAACGCATATTGACTTGATTATATAGGTTTGTGGTTGTTTGAATCAATCTTGATAATGTAATGATTAATAAATACATTCAAACTTAGTAATATGAAGTGCTCATGCGAATGGCCCATGCGAATGGACCATACGCATGAACAACTTCATGCGAATGACTCAGTCGCACGACTGAACCAGGAGACTGGATCAGTCGTATGATTGTAACATGAGATTGACTCAGTCGCACGACTGAACACTCAGTCGTGCGAATGGATCAACCGCATGGCTCAATCGCACGACTGAACCATGCTAATGGTTCAGTCACCCGAATGAGAAACCCTAACCTATAAATACCACTTAATTTGTGGAAAAACGTAACAATCGATATCACTTCGACTCCAGACGTACCCTAGCCGTGCAGAGACCTCTAAGAACCTGTTCCAAGTTCATAGATCGCACTAGATCGATTCCTTATCGTTCTTAACGATTAGATTCAATCCTTAATTGATTCTACGTGCGTTCTCACTGATTGCATTGCCAATCAAATAGGATTCCGCACTATTTGATTTAGTATACACGTTAATCACTTAGTATTTCGTTCAACACACGATCCTAACAAACCTTACCAACAACAGAAACCACCATACCAAGGTCCAAGCAGTAGTACCCAAGACAGTGGAGCATCATCAATGGAAGACTTATTGCAGTGGTTGTTGTTAACCACACAAGCCACAGATGAGTACATCCGGAATCCGATCGAAGAAATAAGGAGAGGTTACAAAGAAACGAAGCTGACATCAAAAGCAACAAAGCATCATTGAAAACCATAGAGCACCAAGTAGGTCAAATAGCACAACAACTATCTGAAAGACCTCAAGGAGCTTTGCCTAGCAACACTATGACAAACCCTAATGCTCAAGTCAAAGCCATCACCACCAAGAGTGGCAAAACCACTCAAGGTGATGCACCCGCTTTACAACCCATCTTTGAAGAAGTAGAAACTGAAACTCCAAGCAATACGAGTGATAAGCTAAAGCATCCTGTTGTTATTGAAGAACCAGCTAAGAAATACGTTCCACCACCACCTTATGTTCCACCACCTCCATATCCAGGTCGTTTGAGACAACAAAGAATGGAGGCATAATATGGCAAATTCCATGGGTTGTTCAAGCAACTCCACATCAATCTGCCCTTGGTGGAGGCCCTAGCACAAATGCCAAACTACACTAAGTTTCTAAAAGGTGTCTTGTCGAACAAAAAGAAACTGGAAGAGTTATCACATGTAGTTTTGAATGAGGAATGCTCTGGAGTTCTTCAAAACAAACTACCTCAAAAGATGACTAATACAGGAAGTTTCACCATACCTTGCTTAATACGAAATCTTTCTATCAGTAATACGTTAGCTGATTTAGGTGCAAGCATTAACCTTATGCCTTATGCGGTTTTCAAAAAATTAAACCTAGGTGAACCTAGACCTACCCATATGAGCATCCAGTTAGCTGACCGTTCTGTCAAATATCCGAGGGGCATCGTTGAAAACCTCTTAGTTAAAATTGACAAATTTATATTTCCCATTGATTTTGTGATCCTTGACATGGATGAGGACAAAAATGTTCCTCTTATTCTAGGTCGACCTTTCTTAGCGACTGCTCGAGCCCTCATTGATGTTTGTACAGGCAAACTCATGCTTAGAGTACACGAGGAGGAAGTAACTTTCGATATAGGCCAATCCATGAAACATCCTCAACATCATGATGACTCACTCTATTACGTTGATGCCTGCGATTCGATCATAAGCTGTCATTTGAAGAAAACTCTTTAAAATGAAGCTTGCAACACTCAATTAATAGAAGTCCAAATGACCGAACCCATCTGTGAAAACCAAATCATTCCAGAACTTGAAGTTCATGAAACATCATTTCATCAAGAAGCATTTGAGATCATTGAACAAGATTTAGAACCGAAAGCCAAACCTTCTATCGAAGACCCTCCAGTTTTAGAGCTCAAAGAACTTCCATCTCATCTCAAATACGCTTTTCTTGAAAACACATCTCAATTTCCTGTCATAATCTCATCCGCCTTATCAATTGATGAGAAGAACAAGTTGCTCAATGTTCTTAAGGCACACAAACAAGCAATTGCCTAGAAAATCATGGACATCAAGGGAATCAATCCATCCTTTTGCACTCATAAAATATTGATGGAGGAGAACTTCAAATCCGTCATTCAACCTCAAAGACGTTTAAACCCGAGCATGCAAGAAGTGGTGAAGAAAGAAGTAATCAAAGTGCTAGATGCTGGTTTGATTTACCCTATTTCTTATTCGCCTTGGGTCAGCGCCTACAAGTTGTTCCAAAGAAAAGAGGAATGACTGTTGTAACTAACAAGAAGAATGAGCTTATTCCCACTCGTACGGTTACAGGATGGAGAGTTTGCATAGACTATCGCAAACTCAATGACGCCACAAGGAAATATCACTTCCCTCTTCCTTTCATCGACCAAATGCTTTAGAGATTATCTAGAAAAATGTTCTATCGTTTCCTGGACGGTTTCTCAGGCTATTTTCAAATTCCCATTGCTCCCGAAGATCAAGAGAAGACGACATTCACCTGTCCATATGGCACATTTGCTTATCGGCGAATGCCCTTTGGGTTGTGTAATGCTCCTGCTACATTTCAAAGATGCATGGTAGCAATTTTTCATGACATGATTGAACACTCAATGGAAGTTTTCATGGATGACTTTTCCATCTTTGGGAACTCATTCGAGCAATGTCTTGAAAATCTGGAAAAGATACTGGTTAGTTGTGAAGACTCTAACCTTGTTTTAAATTGGGAAAAGTGCCACTTCATGGTTACGGAAGAAATAGTGTTAGGACACAAAATCTCTCGAGCAGGGCTTGAAGTCGATCAAGCCAAAGTCGACACTATTTCTAAACTTCCGCATCCCACAACCGTGAAAGACATCAGAACTTTCCTAGGACATGCAGGATTCTACCGTCGTTTCATCAATGATTTCTCAAAAATCGCTCGACCAATGACTCAACTTCTTGAGAAAGACGCTCAATTTTTATTTTCTGACGAATGCATTAGTGCATTCAAATTGCTTAAGGAGAGACTGGTAACTGCTCCAATCATGGTTTCCCCAGATTGGACGCTACCATTTGACCTCATGTGCGACGCATGCTATTTCGCGGTAGGCGCCGTAGTAGGACAGAGGAAAGACAAGCAATTTCACCCAATTCATTATGCGAGCAAAACCCTAAACGACGCACAAGAAAACTACACCACCACCGAAAAAGAACTTCTTGTTGTAGTTTTCGCATTTGACAAATTCCGCTCGTATCTAACTCTTTTAAAAACAATTGTGTACACCGATCATGCAGCCCTTCGTTATTTGTTTAACAAACAAGATGCAAAGCCAAGATTGATTTGTTGGATTCTTCTACTTCAAGAATTTGATATCAAAATTCGTGATAAGAAAGGAGCGGAAAATCTAGCGGCCGAACATCTCTCGCGTCTTGAGGATTCAAGTCCTTCACAAACTGAGGAAGCCACAATAAAAGACTATTTTCCTCACGAATTCCTTATGCACATTCAATCCTCAATCAATGAACATCCTTGGTTTGCCGATTTTACAAATTACTTAGCAAGCGGAATCCTTCTCAAAGGAATGACTTATCAACAAAAGAAGAAGTTCTTTACTGATATCAAACATTACTATTGAGAGGACCTGTATCTATTCAAAATCGATGCAGACCAACTCATTCGAAGATACGCATACGGAAGTGAAGCAGAACAACTCCTCAGGCACTGTCATGAAGGACCCACAGGGTGACACCATGGAGCAACCTTCAAAGCCAAGAAAGTATTTGACTCTGGATTTTACTGGCCCACGATCTTCAAAGATGCTCACAACATGGTACGCACCTGTGATGCATGTCAAAGAGCAACCAATATCTCAACACGGGATGAGATGCCTTAGAAACTAGTTCAAGTATGCGAGGCATTTGATAT
Organism: Flaveria ramosissima; assembly: GCA_025215565.1. Lineage (NCBI taxonomy): Eukaryota > Viridiplantae > Streptophyta > Magnoliopsida > Asterales > Asteraceae > Flaveria > Flaveria ramosissima. The sequence goes on along the minus strand of CM046042.1, from coordinate 15,847,143 downwards.
ATGGGGTATTGATTTCATGAGGTCCCGCTGTCATTTGGCAATTGTTACATCTATGTAGCAGTTGATTACGTTTCAAAATGGGCTGAAGCTCAAGCCCTGCCTACTAATGATGCCAGAAACGTTGTCAGATTCCTTAAGAAACTATTCTCTCGTTTTAGTGCCCCCAAAGCTCTAATTAGTGACCGAGGAACTCATTTCTGTAACAATCAGCTCGAACGAGCAATGGCGCGTTATGGAGTACACCATCGCTTTACAACTGCTTACCATCCACAAGCGAATGGGCAAGCCGAAGTCACTAACCGAGGCATCAAACGAATCCTTGAGAAAACTGTAGGTCAAAACCACAAGGACTGGTCTACCAAATTAGATGATGCATTATGGGCTTTTCGAACAGCCTATAAGACTCCAATTGGCATAACACCATTCAAACTAGTCAATGGGAAGTCATGTCATCTACCTGTAGAACTAGAGCACAAGGCCTTTTGGGCACTTAAAGCAGCAAACCTGGACCAAGACCTTGCAGGAAAGAACCGATTCCTACAAATTCACGAATTGTAGGAATTGAGAGAACAAGCGTACGAAAACGCTAGGGTTTACAAAGAAAAGAAAAGGAAATTCCACGACGCTCGATTAAAGAACACAAAATGATTTCATGTGGGAGAACTTGTCTTACTGTATAACTCTCGTTTACGTTTGTTACCTGGAAAACTGAAATCACGTTGGTCTGGACCTTATACGATCAAAAACGTGTTTCTGAATGGTGCCATTGAAATTTATAACCACGAAGGTTTAAGTTTCAAAGTAAATGGTCATCGTTTGAAACCGTATAACGATGGACCAACCAAGATTCCTTCGGAGGAATTACACCTCCGCCCCGACGAAAACTAAGTGTGGGGAAGGGTCGTGCCGAAGACCTGAAACTTAAACACAACACCTGTACATAAATTTTTCTTAATTTTTTTAAACAATTTTTAGGACTTCACAAGCACAAGCACGGGGTCGTGCCTCATGAAGCACGCCCCCGTGTCTCTGACAAATGTTTTCCAAGATCTCCGCTGACGAATCTAGAACGTTGCAGATCGAATTTAAGACGAATTCTGACAAGCACGGGGCCGTGCCTAGCCAAGCACGCCCCCGTGTTCACTTTCCACGATCTGTATATAAATACCTCGCTTGTTCCATTCTTTCATCACACCCATTCCTGCTTAAAAACGTCTGAAAAAAATGAAAGAATCAAGTCACGGAAGTTCGAACTGGAATCCTGCAAAGAAAACCACGTTCTGAAACGCGAGAGCCAACGACTCAAGAATACTTCTTTAAGCTACATGAACTTATCAAGCAATTGACTGAAATGAACCTCGTTGAGTCCCGACGCTTAGCTAAACTTATCCACAAAGTTCAAGAGATAGCGCGGAACATCGTTTCCATTAACGTCATTTGCGGACTTAGAAACCGCACTTCTCACTATCCCATCCCGAACCTTCCACAAAAATGTGTGGAGGCTTCTTTTAGAATAGATCATTCCGGCTGTGTTAAGTGCTTCTGATGCGCTTAAGAGTCTGGTTTTGCTGTTTCAGATTCTCGGCTTTTAACGTATCGTGTAACCGCAGGACCCTAGGAAATGTAATTGTCAATTTGGCTTGTGTTATCTAACTCTAGGACTATTTTTGTATCTTTTTGGATGATTTGGAAGTGATAAAACTTAACCGGGAAAATTACATACCGCGCGAAACTAAAAAACGAAACAACAAAAGACTGAAACCGAACAACAATATATGAGCACGCCCCCGTGCCTTAGGAGGCACGCCCCCGTGCTCGACAAGAGATGACACCACCTGACAATTTTCAGCCTTTTGTCTTGTTTCCCATCAATTTTACATGTTAAAAACCGAGCTCAATTGCCTGCAAAGTCGTATCCACTTCCATTTTCACCTTGTTTTCCATTTTTCTTTCATCTTTTCAAGAGTTATTTCAAGAGTATTTGATCAAGAGGTTAGTATGCTAATTCCTATGATTATGATAGTCATTTACATGTAGTTAGGTGATCAGGTCTCTAAACAACCGAAATCCTAGCAGTTATGTGTAAAAACTTGTTCTTAAATGTATTATGGAATGATGAATGATTTTAACCTACTTGTTCATGTTTATTCTTGTAGTAGATTAGTGTTAATTAGTATGTTTAGTTAGTTATTAGTATATTTAGTTAGTTAATTAGTTTTTTTTCTTTTATTGTTAACAAGACTACCTTCATAATTCGTGGTGAAATCTTTGTTAATCATGTTCAAGTTACAAGAATTCACAAGTGGTGTAAAACACTATATATATTTTGAGTATCTTGAATTATTAACAAGTGATTAAAATGTTAAACGTATAATCTTTGATTTTTAAGCAAGAGAATGTTATACCCATGCTTAATCAAAGGTTTACAAACAAAACCACACTTGCTCGAGTCAAGATTTCATGCCTAAACATGTTAACCGCACCCCCACGTTTCACAAAACGCACCCCCATGTTCAACAATTTTTCCTTGGATGATAAATTTTCAACTATTTTTGAACATGAGTTGAGTCATTATGATGTCATGTCTTGAAAAACATATGGTTTTCACTAACATCATAAAACTGTTCAAGAAATTTGTTTAGTATAGATTAAGTTATTTTTAAAATTTCAGGATCATGGATCATCCCTACTTACAATTTGAAGGGAGCCGCGAGAGATGGTGTCGTGATAGACTTCAAAGACTACTACAAAGGGTCGAAAGATCCCACTTACAAGCAGATGAAGAAACACTGGCGGCTGTTGGGCAACTAGAAAGATATAATAATTTATTGAGTGTTCAGTGGAAGCGTTTATTCTCACAAAATAGACCAATGGTTTATGAACTAACTCTTGAATTTTTAGCATCTTTCAGATTTAGCATGAAAGAGTCTGACCCTTGGGATGATAGTGCAGTTTCATTCAGACTTGCTGGACATTGGCATAAAACATGCATTGCCTTGTTCGGTGTCTATCTCGGAATCTACACGCAACAAGAAATGGAGGAAGAAGCAATATCTGGAATGCCGGCGTACCATACCTTCCCGGACGAGGAAAGTAAAGACGCGGAAAGTGGTTCAATGAGGAAAGCATTTTGGGAGCGGATTGGAACCGGAGGGTTCAACTCGAGTAAAACAAAAAGGAGCCAGATACGAGACCCGCTGCTGCGATACATTCATCAGTTACTTAGTCATTCCATAACAGCTCGTGGTCAAAGTGAGGGAGTTGTTAATTTGAGGGACTTGTTCATTTTATATTGTATGGTTAATCAGTTGCCATGTAATATTGGGTATTTGTTTTGTAATCTTTTTGCCAGCAATGCGATTGCAGGTGCTCCAACACCCATGTTTGGAGGAAGCTGGATTTTAAACCTATACGAGAGCTATGGTTGTAAAACTGAGGGAACTAAAGGAGTGATGACGGGATTGTTAGACTTGAGCATTTGCACAAGTATGTACATGGTGACGAGCTTACCAAATGGGCAGTCGAGATTTATGGATAAGAAGGGACAAATCTGGGATCCGGCGGATCCCGAAGAAATAATCATGGACCTCGACATGCCGATACAGCCAGAAGGAGCCGGAGCTGGATCTTCAAGTTCACGTACAAGGGAATTCCCAACCATGTTAGACCTTTATGAGTCAGTCCAAACCACCAGCGACCATGCAAGGCGATCATTTGAATATACCCAACGAGCCTTCAACCGAGTCGAAAATCTGCATTCCCGAGTCGATAACCTGAGCAACGATGTCACGTACATCAGGAACCGAATGTACATGAGTGGGGGGATATCCCACCACAAAACCCTTGAAAACCGTATCATTTTCGGGGCCCCGGCACAGTTGTTTCGTGCCAATGTATCTTTTATTTTATGTCGTTTTGTTTTTATTTTGTGTGTTTAGGATTTTAATGCTTTCATAAAATTGGTGACATTTCAGGTGATACCGAGGATTCTAACAACGCGAGGGCAATAAAACACAAGTGAAAAATTCATCATTTTTAGGGGATTTATTTCATTACTCTTTCTCGATCTTGAATATGTTAATCACATTGAGGACAATGTGAATTTTAAGTGTGGGGATGAGAGTAACGCATTTGACTTTGCTAAAAAGGTCCAAAATTAAAATTTTTAAGAAAAGATCACTTAAGAAGTAATTTTTGTGACAAGAAACCAAAATTTTAATATAATTTTTGATAAACCAAATTATAAATATACGTTTTCGGGAATTAAAGAAGTAAATTCATGACGTCCAAATAAAATTGAAAATGTTTTTTTTTGTGATATCCTTAAAAGCAATAATCTAGTAAGCTATTTAATCATGTAAAATGAAACACTTTTACCCAATTCCATCCGTATGTGAGTTTATTTTTGAGCCTTAAACAAGCTTTTGCAAATTGCAATTTTACTTTCATTCTGGATTAATTGAGGGTGTCATATGATACGTGTGATTAGAACTTTCTTTGGGTATACATTTCAAGACCTTAATTAGTATTTGTTGCATAAAAATGAGTTAGGCACTAGGAAACCTTAACCATTTGAGCCCCAACCATTTTCTTTAATTTTCTTTACCCAAACGTCAACCCTAGTTAGCCCCGTTGAGCTTAAACGTTTTTATCTTTCAATCACCCGAGTCACCAAGTCACTTAACCAAAAAATCCTTCAACAAAACCCGTTTTCGTCAAAGACACGTTTTTAGCTTATAAAAAAAAGAAAAATTTGGTCTTTTACCGACAGACCTTAAAGAACTGGAATGCATTCTTTTGGTTTCAATTTGCTTTGTTGCCTTCATCACGCAAAACCGAGACTTCCCCCGGAAATCCGCAAACAAATTTTCAATCTCACGTTCGACGCAAGAAAGAAATGACGAAAAAAGGAACAAGTTCCGCCATTTTGTGGGATTTAAAAAAGTGCTATAAAGAGACGGGCAAAAAGAATGCCCGAACTGTGGAAATTGGTCCCATAATGGAAAATGCAAAAAGAATCAAACTGAATCTCAATACGAATACATAGAACTAATCCGATTGGGTGCTATTAGGCTTCAAGCCGAACGATCCTTGAGAAAGGAAAGTTTTGTGTATCTTCGGGTAAAAGATGAAGTACGGTTCTTGAAAGCAAAATACAGTCTTGACAATCTGACCTTAAACGAGACCTCAAGCTAGCATATCCCTTCTAGCTTGAAGTATTGTATAGGGAACTGTTATTGCTTTCCTCGTAGTTTATGTTAGAAAAATAAGCCTAGACCGTCGTCTTTAGCAATTAGACACTTTTTCCAAACATTCCATACCCGAGCCCAAGCCAAGTTACAACCCATCAAAGACCTAATGATTTATGCAAGTAAATATCTAAGTGGGTGGAGATTTGATCCCTTAACAAGCATATGATTTCACACGTATTCATACTAGGCAATTGAGTGTATTAGTCATACTTAATTTTGATTATGACTCCATATATTTAGCCGAGTGTGAGTTCATCTTGTGAGAAGTTTGGATTTTTACATGATAATAATCTTTACTAACCAACCTATTGCTTGCTAGGATATCATTTTACATATGCTTAGAATATTTATGTTTGGATGAAAATAATGTTTACTTGCGTATTTCTCGAAAGACATGTTTATAATTTGATTTATTTGGTTTTTGGTGGAATTGTCATTTTAAGTGATTTTTGCTTGAGGACAAGCAAAGTTCAAGTGTGGGGATGTTTGATGTGCTCCAAATTATACATAAAAATCCTATCAAAAGCACATCAATTATTCCTTAATATCTTCCTTAAAAGGATGAAAATGTACTTAAAAGTGTTAAATTTTGTTTTCAGGTGTTTAAAAGGGCAAGATGGACAAAAGAAGCATATTTAATAAGAAATTGAAGTAATCCGAGCTTTGGAGTCCAAGCATGGGGCCGTGCCTCATTAGGCACACCCCCATTCCTTGCAAGAAACACACCCCCGTGCTTGGACATCTGACAAGGACAAAAGTACTGTACCCTAAGAGTAGACACGGGGCCGTGCCCCACCTCCAACACGGGGTCGTGCCCCATTTAGCACGGGGCCGTGCCCGACACAACCTGCATGTACGAGCCGACCAACTTTCGTAAGCATTGTACTAGCACGGGGCCGTGCCTTTTGGGCACGAGGCCGTGCTTAAACACTCCAGAAAGCCTATAAATAGAAGCCTAAGTTCACCATTTGGGCAAGCTTTGGTGGGAGAGTTACTCTGCAGAATTTTCTCGGGAATCAAGACTTCAAGATCATTTGGAGGCTCGGGAGGTGCATACAACACTTGGAAGAAGCTCGGGATCGTCTAAACTCCATCCATTGTGGATTATCGGTTTGATTGTTCCATTTCACCGATGATAACATATCTATCTTCTTTGTTATCTATTGTTATGTTCAAGCACATTATGAGCTAAACTCTTTTTATCTCCTAATTGGATGAAACTTATGTAATTTGTGATGAACTAATGGTGTGATAAATATTATGTTAATGTTATGGTGGTCTTGGGAAAACTATTGATGGGTAGCATCTACATTTGAACGGGAAGTTATAAATTTATGGTTTGTGATTGTGATTGTCATACAAGGTTGAAAACCATATGATTAACTTTCATTCGCGAAACAGGTCTTCATAATAAATCCATGGCTAATGAACTAGAAATGGTTATTAGAAATCATATCACTTTAACTTTCTGATCATTTGCGGGTTCCCTTTTATTAGTTTGAGAAATCTTCAGTAATTGTTATGGTTTTCTAAAATTAATGGTATGTTAGGAAGGAACTTGATCAACTCTCTTTTTAACATTAAGTTATGTTTTCAGAAATCGTATATCAAATAGGTCACAAAAGATTTACCTACATTACTAGGGCTTTGATTTAAGCAGTAAAACTCAACCTGACATGATCCTAGTCACTACGGCAGCAGGATGGACGAGAAATCGCACCAGCTCATCTTTATAAACATTAACATAATTACATTAATCCATATCTTAAAATCACACCACCAATTCATCACGGTTACGTAAGTGCAGTCTAATTAGGATGATAACTTTTATTCCCTGTTTTTAAATCCAAACACTTCAAATTTTAATTTACTTTATTTTTATTATTGTTTTAAAACCCTAAAAATCTTTCTAATGCAACTTACCATTTTCTTTAATAAAAACCAAATCTGATAGTCAAACGTCAAGTTTGTTGAGTAGGCTAAGTTTGTCCAGGAATTGATACTCAGAGCTTACCAACACTATATTACCATACGACAGGTACAATTGCCTTTTGTGTGTGTGGTTTATTACTAGTAATAACCAATTAAAACTGAATATGTGCGATAAATCTTTTTTAAAATATATATACTATCTGCACCCATCAAGGTACCATTGACAAGACCGTTTTCATAAGGAAGTCAGGAAAGGACATCTTGCTCGTTCAAGTCTATGTTGATGACATCATATTTGGTTCATCAGATGACCAAATGTGTAAAGACTTTGAGAGCATTATGTAGAAGAAGTTTGAGATGAGTTCCATGGGGAAAATGGACTTTTTCCTTGGAATTTAGGTGAAGCAAATGAAGGAAGGGTTTTTCATCAATCAATCTAAATATGTCAATGACATTTTAGAAAGATTTGATATGAAAGATTGTAAGCCAGCCAAAACACCTATACCCAGAAACCATAATTTCTATCCTGACTCTAGAGGGGAGGATACTTATCAACCTCAGTATTAGGGAATTATTGGTTCTCTGATGTATCTCACAACAAATAGACCTGATATCATGTTTGCAACTTGCATTTGTGCAAGATATCAGGCTGTTCCAAAGGTGTCTCACCTAGTTGCTGCCACGAGAATCCTCAGATACCTCAAAGGAGCGCCTAAATTAGGTCTCTGATATCCAAGGAACAGCAATTTCAATCTCTATGGGTACTCTAACAATGACTATGGTGGCTGCAATATCAACAAGTAATCAACATCAGGTGGATGTCAATTTCTTGGTGGAAGGATCATCTCATGGCAATGCAAGAAGCAATCCTGTGTTTCAACATCTACTGCTGAAGCTGAATACATTGCTACTGCTAGTTGTTATGCTCAACTGCTTTGGATTCAGAACCAGATGATAGATTACGGATTCAACTTCATGAGCACTCCTATCCACATTGACAACAATAGTGCTATCTCCATTACTGAAAATCCGGTGAAGCACTCCAAGACAAAGCACATTGATATCAGGTATTATTTCATTGGAGATATTCATGAGAAAAATCTGATTAAACTAATCAAAGTTGACTCAAATGAACAATATGCTGACTTGTTCACCAAAGCTTTTGATGAACAAAGATTCAAGTATCTCATTACAGCTATTGGGATGATAAACATTGATTAGTCTATCTCCTCTGAATACCTTTTAATGTGTAAAGTCTTGTGTCAAAACAATCTAAGCCCTGTTACAAAAAGTCCTTCTCTGAAATTTCACTAAGTATAAATTCTTCCGAAGAGGAATTAACCCTCAGAAGATGTTTTACATATCTTCCAAAGCAAAATTCTTCCCAGGATAATCTTCTTCTCAGAAGAGTTTTTAGTCTCGGAAGAAGCGATTGATTACATATCAGATCTACTTCCAAAAAGTTCTCCATTCGGAAAGCAATTTTTACTCTCGAAAGTAAGAACTTTACCTTCAGAAGTAAAATTGCCTTCAGAAGAAGATTACCTTCGGAAATGCTTTATACTTAGAAGAAAGATTTTACTGTGTAACAGAAATCTTTTGGGCCCCACTCTGTAAAAAAGTAAATATTTTGTTAATGATGTCGGATTATTTAAATGGACTAAACCATACCGCCCCTATCACATCATCCACCAAAACATCTTGACACCTTATCCAAACCCCCAAAACCACCATTTCACCCATTTAAATAACCCTGACTAAATCACTTTTATCTTTTTACCAAATTTACTGACCTAAACGCTTCATTCGTCTCCAAATTACCTATTTCCAAGCTCATCTCCCTGCAACTTTCTCAATGTCACTTAACCCTCAGCACAACCAAGTCACACTCCTTGATTATTCAAGGGATGCTGACTTCTCAGATATCATTTCCTTTCTTACCCAATCATCTTATTACACTGCTCTGACTGTTAAACCTACCGTTTACTCACATCACATGGCTGAATTTGGGCCAATGGTCAGATTGAAACCCTAAATGGGGTTAGGGTAATAAGGTCGAGCATTTGTGGTCAAGAGTTGGTCATTTCTGAACAACTCTTTAGGGAGCATCTAAAGCTTCACGATAAGGGCGCTCCTACAAACTTTCCCAAGTCAGACTTAGACAACACCTATATCCAAATAGGATATTATGGAGATATAAGCAGGTCTACAGTCTATAAGTTTAACTTCTCTTACAACTAGAAGTTCCTGCTGCATGTTGTTCTCCAATTCTTATCAAACAAGTCTAGGGGATGGGATCAAATCCAATATGAACTAGGGTGCCAAGTTCATGGATTGGTGAAAAGCCTCCACTTTAATTATTCAAGGTTTGTGATGACTAATCTTATAGGAAACCTTCAGCGGGACACATTCTTCATGTATCCCAGGTTCCTTCAGCACATCATTAACTGTGAGTTGGACTAGAGTCAGCTTGTCTGTGTAGCTGCTCTGACGGTCCCTCAAATGAGGCTGACCATCTTCAAGGTTTTGAAGAGAGTGTCCACCAATTTCACTAGAAGCCACACTAATCTTCTTCCTGGTATGATTGAGTCAATGGCTCCTGGTGACATCCCTGTTAACCCCACAGGTGATGAACCCACACCAGCAACTACCCTCACATTGCCAAATCCACCTTCTCACCCTTCACTATCACATATCAGAGATGCCCCAAACGAACCCTTGTTTAGTCTACTCTGATTAAACCAGCTCCTCCTGTTCAATCTAAAAACACTAGAGTGGAACAATGGGCTCCCACTCAGTCCGAGGTCTCACCTCCCTTCACAATTGACCTTAATATGGGTATTGAGTCTCCTCAGTCTCAAACCCATGAGTCTGAAACCCAAGCTGTAAACCCTCAAGGTGAGTCTTTATACTCCCCTGAGCAGCCAAAAAGGGACAACCCCACCATAGGCTCAATGCCAATAGACAATGACCAAGGTCCCGGGTCATTAGGCTTAACGTCTATATCCTTTACTGACCTATTAATAGGAACTGATGAGGAGATTATGTCTCTTCAGGGCAATGAAGTTGATCCACAACACCCTCTTAAGGATCAACTGAGCCTAGAGAGACCTCTTATCTCTAGCCCCCATCAGCAAGCCTTAACTGAGGTGAGTCCTACTGATGTGGAGGGGACTCATGTAGATTCAGTTGCCATTACTGAAGGAGCCTCATTAGACTTTCAGGACAGTGTAACATCATTGAGACTTAATCTACTGCAACCATGTCATTTGATAACTCTGAAATAGACATCACTAGGCAAGGGAAACTAGGGTGCCAAGAAACCACATCTGGTGGTGAGGATGTACATACTAGGTATGTTACCTCATCTCCCCATGATTCTTCAAAAGAAGATGAGGGAAGACTACAACTCACCATTCAAGACCTACTTTCTAAAGTCTCAAACCTTGAATCTAAGGTTAGGACTTTAGAGGATAGGTCTGCCACTCAGCAACTTGAGATTGAAACTCTCAAGGCCAAAGTAGCTGAGAAACAGATTGAGAGGTCTGTTAGGCATGTACCAATTCAGGTCTCATTGACCTCTTCCTCTAGCTCATCAAGCTCTCAAGATGATGCTACCCAAAAGGGGGAGAGTGTTCAGTGACAAAGACATGAGAAACCACAAAGTCAAGCTCTTACTTCCTTAAGTTCAAGATACCCCATTCAACAAGCTTCAGTTTTTCCTGAGCCTCCTCCAGTTGTAATTCAAGTGGACCAAAGGATGCTCCAAGATCTCAATAGGTTCTTCAACAAGTTCCTGATGGAATCTTTTATTGAACAACCAAGTCCTGACAGGTTTGTGATATACTTTGGAGCTCAAGAGCTTTAGATATTGAATGCACCTTCTACTACAGTCAAGGAAGTTGGTCAACCTAAGGTCCAAGTGGAACCTGAGATTAATTTCGAAGGGGAAACAAGGACTGATGGCCCAGCAACTGAGATAGTTGGGACAAAGAGTATATTCTCACAGACTTCCGAAGCATAAGTCAAAGCCTCGGAAGAACAACTTCAAACTTTCAAAGCTGAGATTGAAGCTGCGGAAGGACTATTTTCTTTATCCAATGATCTAGAAGTCATAGATGCAATCCAAGAACTTGCATCTAATGTCAATAGGGAGGATTTTCTCACCCAACCCCTAGCTCAAACATCATCATTGACTCCAGCTCCCATTACCATCACTCAACCCGAAACTTCCATCTAAGAACCTCCAAAGTCTAGCACTTCTGAAGATGTCAAAGGAAATAGGAAGATGACTGAGGAAGAGCTTCAGGAAGAAGCAAGGTTAGCAAAACTTAAAAAGAAAGGTAGACTCCAAACTGGGAAGTTGCTAGCTGCAAGTAGCAAAGCAGCTACAGCCAACCAGGAGGCTATCAATAACAGGAGAAGAATGGAAATCATTGACAGGCTTGTCAAGTTGGGCGCTGCTAATGAAGATGTACTCCTTCTACCATTAGAGGAGTTAGTAGAGTTAGAAAAGGCAACTTTGTTGCAAATTCAGCAAAAGAAAGAAGCAGCAAGGCTGGCCTTGGAGGAAGAGAGAGAGAAAGAGAAAAGAGAGGCTGATCAGCAACTAAGGAGGGAAAGGATAACCTTCCTAACCCCCAGGGGTTTCTCTCAAGAAGAACTATCTCCACATGACAATGATACGATCTTATGGATATTCAACAAAGAGCAAGATCAAATGGAGGAGAGAAAGAAAGCTGCAAAGGAGAAGCTGAGGATGAAGAAGAAAAAGGAAGAAGAAGCAGGACTCGATGCTGCCAGAAAGATAGGTGATAAAGCCTGGGTGATGGACTATCTCTAGGCTCATGGCTTCTCTGGTAGGCATGTGGGTCCAATGTCTGAGAAGACTCTCCAGCGACTTGTCAGTAACATAAACGCTGACATTCGCTTGGAGAAAAGAAAGGAGATATATCGAAAGGGACAGGGGATGATCTTCAAACCACCCACTCAACCCCAACCTCAAACCCAACCACAACCTGAACCAATTCCTTTTCCATTCCCCATTAAGACTGAGCCAACCTCTGAACCTTATACCCCTGAACCTACACCACCATCAACCACCTAAACTACCCATCCTCAAACCCAAAACACTTCCCAGAACCCAAACACCACAACCTATGTAACAACATCTCAAACCATCCCCTCAACCTTCCAAACATCTCTTCGTAGAGGAGTTTAAGGAGATCAGCACAAAGCTCATCAACTGTACAAACCTGAGTGACATCTCTTATGAGGAGGAGTCTGTCAAACTGACCTATGTTGATGGCTCCTCATGTGCCCTCACTAGAGATCAATTTCTTGATCTGCCCAGAGGAACATTGGACCAAGCCGCAAAACTCTTTGGCCTCAACTCAAATTCATTGAATGAAGAAGAGAAGAAGCTAAGGAGAAGGCTGGTGACTCTGGTGGATACAAAGAAAGGGGACAAGGTGCCAATTCATCCCTTTGTGCCTAGAAAGAGGATTATTTAGTGGAGGTTCGAACTCTTCTCACAACTTTGTTGTTGAGAGAAAGAGTGGAGAGCGAAACAGGCTAAATGCCTCATCTCTACTATACTTAAGCAGATTTGACGTTGCTGAGTTAGCGGAAAAGCCACTCCCCAACCCCTCCAACTCTGAGATAGATGCTCATATCAGAAATCACCTGAGTAGTCTTCATCTGGCCGAGCTAACTACTAGGACGAAGATTGAAGAAAAGTTGAAACTCAGGGAGGAGGAGGAAAGGAAAGGATCAGCAACCAAAGGCAAAGCCTTTCTTCAAATGGTTGAAGGTCTTGAACTTGAATCCATAGTTAGATGGGAGTATAACTATAACTCCCGTCAACTAACTCTCTTCAATGGGGCACAACAAAGGGTACATGTCATTCAGAGTGATAGACTGGATCTCCTATCCACTAATGACTTGTACAAACTTCTCAGCACTATTTAGGGAAGAATAAGGAAATAGACAAGCATCTTCTGTCCCTCATGCTGAATGTTTTAAGAAGCAGAAATAAGTGAGGTTTGGTAGCATTAGCCTAGGGGAGTTTGTTGGATCTAGAAAGGCTGGTGCAACCAAAACCAAATCACTTAGACTATTTTGGTGCAACTAATAAAGGACTTCTGAAGCTAAGTGTGGAACTTCCAAAGGAAATGGAGTTCTTCCGAAGACAAAGTGCAAGATCATCTTCCGAAGGAAAACTCCAACTTCCGAAGACAAAGTATTCTCTTCCGAAGTTCAAGACTTAGAAGAAATCAAGAGGTCAACTTCTGAAGTATGAAGATATAAAGAAGTCCTCAAGCCTCGGAAGAAGTAGCCTCTTTCGAAGTATAAGTGGCTTTGGAAGAACTTGTTCTTCCGAAGCCAACTAACCTTTGGAAGACAGTACTATGAACCAGTGGACATAAGTATGGTCTCTCTGACACTCTGCTACAGACCTCTGATATACTGCATGACATTTTCTCAAAAGCCATGTAGTTGTCTATACTTTATTCCACTGTTCACCTTTTTCAGTTAGTACAGTTACCAACTTTAGTTGTTGACAAAAGGTAAGTCATGGACATGTCATGACTACTATATCATTGATAATACTTTATCTAAGATACCTTAACTTTAGCATTGTATTATATACTTTAGTCGTAGGTTTCCAGCTGGTATCAAAGTATATCCGGCTGTAGGATCTAGTATATATAGTTTCTCATTGTAACTCATGTAATATGTTTGTAAGAATCTTGTAATACTTTGAGTTGAGAAGTAATATATACAAGTACCTTGAAAATTATGTCTTTGTGTTCTTTGTTTCTTAGTATATTATTATCAACTCTTAGAAGGGATTCTACTTCATCATCTGATCCGAGTGTGTTACAAGTGAGTTTGAGAGAAAACTAAGTGTTAAAGTGACAAAAATTGATCCTTCACAACATATCTTCTAGTTTCAGGATCGTGCACTCACTCTGATCATCGGTTTGCGGATGATAGGCGGTGATCATGTCTAGCCGCGTTCCCAATGATCGTTGCAAAGATTGCCAAAAATGAGAAGTGAACCGAGCGTCACGATCAGATATGATAGATATTGGTACACCATGCCGAGAGACTATTTTCCTTATGTAAATTCATGTCAATTTCTCCATTCGGTCAGTCTCCTAGATTGCTAAAAAGTGTACGGATTTCGTTAAGCGATCTACTATAACCCAAATGGTATCGCATCCGCTGGGAGTCCTAGGTAACTTTGTGATATAGTCTATTGAAATTTGCTCCCATTTCCACACTGGAATTTTCGATTGCTGAAGCAAACCAGATGGTCTTTGGTATTCCACCTTAACTTTAGAGCAAGTTAGACATCTGCTTACGTAGGTGGCAATCGCATATTTCATGTGTGGCCACCAGTAAAACTCCTTCAGATCTTGGTACATTTTCTCTGAACCCGGATGAATTGAGTAACTTGATTTATGAGCTTCATCCATTTACTAGCTCTTGTAAATTCCCATATTGTGGTACCCAGATCCGTTCCATGAAATAACGGATTCCATTAGCCTTGGTCTCTATTTTTTTCTCCATGCCTCGCATGTATTCTGCCTTCAGATTGTCAACTTTCGGGGCCTCATACTGTATAGCTTTGATTTCAACTGGCAGATCAGAGTGGATGGTCATTTGCAATGCACGTACCGAACGACGTTTGGGGTTTCCTTTCAGCTGAGGGCGTCGGCTACCACATTAGCCTTACCTGAGTGATTCTTGATGGCGCAGTCGTAGTCATTAAGCAATACTAGCCATCGTCGTTGGCGCATAATCAACTCTTTTTGATCATATATGTGCTGGAGGCTCTTGTGATCTGTATAGATCATGCACTTGGTTCCGTATAAGTAGTGCCTCCAAATCTTCAAGGCAAACACTACAGCTCCTAGTTCCAGATCATGCGTTGTGTAGTTTTTCTCATGTACCTTGAGTTGTCTAGACGCATAGGCTATGACATTGTTGCATTGCATCATTACACATCCCAAACCCTGGATGGATGCATCACAATAAACAACAAAGTCATCGGTTTCTTCTGGTAAAGCTAGAATCAGTGCATAACAGAGTTTGTCTTTAAGTGTCTGAAATGCTGATTCCTCTTGGTTGCCCTATTTGTAGATGGTTCCCTTGTGGGTTAGGACAGTCAAAGGTTGTGCTAACTTTGAGAATCCCTCGATAAATCGTCTGCAGTAGCCTGCCAAACCAAGGAATTGTCGCACCTTAATAGGTGTTTTCGGTGTCGACCAATCCTTGATTGCTTCAATCTTTGAAGGATCTACATGTATACCCTTTTCGTTCACCACATGCACAAGAAATGCTCCTACTTTACTACCACTTCCTTTCCCTCGAGAAGCGACTGGAAGATATTCTATTTGTTAGAGATTTTCCTGAGGTATGAGATGATGCCGACAACGACACCACTCTTGTCACCTTCCACAGTGAGTATCTCTCCAACAGGCAAGGGTAGTCGGATGAGTTTCTCGAGAAAAATTATTTCGGCTTGGTTCCTAGACAACCAATCCATGCCAACAATGACATCAAAGCTACCAAGTGTGATAGATAGAATATCAATATCGAAATCGTGCCCCGATAGACTTATCTTACAAGTCGTTGGTAGCCATTATCGACCTGCCCGACCAGTCCAGTAACACGATCCACCTGGCTATTGTAGTGTTTCACGAAGTTATCAAACCGTCTCTTTAGTTGTTTCATTTTCTCCGTAGACTCGCTCGCTGTCCTCTTCAGCGTCTTGTTTTCCTGCTCCAGTTCAGGAACACATTTACGTTCTAAATGTACGGTGGCTGCCAAGACAGTTATGGCCTGCTCTAGAGGGCAAGGAAGTGGTAGTAAAGTAGGAGCATTAGCGTTGGAACATATATTGTCATGTATAGTGTGTCTGTCGCTTGTCGAATAGTCTAGGCTTAATGTAATACACCTGATATGTTATAAACACATGAAACTAGGTCATTCGCAGGAGCATATGCGAATGAGACTTAGTCGTACGACTGAGCCATGCTAATGGACCAGTCGTGCGACTGAGAGAGGTGATTGGGCCATTCGTAAGACTGAACCATAAGTATGGTCCAGTCCTACGATTGAACCATACGCATGGCCCAATCGTACGAATGGGCCCAGTCGCATCTGATATGAGCTGAGGTCTATAAATACCAGTTTCATTATGTAGAGAGAGGAAGGGTTTTGAGAAAGTGCCCGGGGCCTAGGTGCTGCCGGATGAGAGGGGAGATCATGCTTGATCTCCCCTTGCCAAAAGTCGTGATTTTTATGTTTAACGAGCTTGTAATCATTAGGTTTTATCAATGAAACCATTGTATTATTGTTCATGATCTTGTTTGTCTTTTGGTTTTCTGCCTTCCGTTAAGAACACGCTCGGATGTCAACCGATCCAGCGACTTCACAATTGGTATCAGAGGCAGTTACTGCTATAATGATCTAACAATCATTCTAGCAACCCGAGCTCTTGATTTCTGGATCTATTTCATGTTCTCTGACGTTAAACCCACTTCGTGTTCTTCGTGTTTTACTCAGATCTTGTAACGTATGTTGTTTCTATGTAAAAATCGAACTCGAAACCACGTTCTTATCACCCTTGCAAATCTGATGATGTCTATTTTGTTTCAGTTCATGTAAAATTCATCAGATTAGGGTTTTTTGGCAGCCATGGTGGCTGCAGATCTGAAAATCTACATGCAGATCCGTTCAGGCGACTCGACCATGAGTATGGACCATTCGTACGACTGGACCATGCTAATGGACCATTCGTACGACTGGACCATGCGACTGGACCAGTTGTATGTTCAGTAGTGCGACTGGATCATTTGTATGTTCAATCGCACGACTGAGCCATCCGCATTTGTCCAATCGCACGATTGACTCATCCGCATTTGTCCAATCGCACGATTGACTCATCCCCATTTGTCCAGTCGCACGAATATATCATTCGTATCATCCATGCACACAAATGTGATATTAGTCCTCCATGTCATACGAATGAACAATGTTCCAGACCAAAAAAAAAAGAGAGTCTGGAACTGCCACTTGCACAGATTTGAGGATGAGCAAAGCACATTCGTCCTGAGGTTCTTTTGTAAAATAAGTTCGATGGATACCCCATTATTCGTTGGACTTCCATAATAGATGAATGTAGTTAGAACACGAAAGAGAGAAGAGAAGATGTCAGCAGTCGGTGCTGATTTTGTGGGGGTAGTTAGGAGCATCTGACTATTTATGGGCCAATCAAGTTATATTTATCCGCACAGAGAGGATTCTCATTCTTAGGGGGAATCCATGTATATAGAAATTGAAGACGCAATCAGAAAGTGATGATGTGAGCTGGTTTCTGATGATGAATCTGAGTGCATGCTGATTTGTTTGAGATTGTCAGCTGTGGATTGGAACCTTCTACCTTTTGCCCAATACGCCGTATGAAGACGCCAGGAGAGCACAATGTTTATATATTGGGATATGCTGAATTTGAGGGGGAATTTTTGTAGGTGTTAATGTTAATCAGGTTAGCCTATGTGAAGATTGGAGCAATGGAAAACAGTTCATGTCATTATCTGGAAAAATCAGTCATATGGGGAATCTTGCTGCTATGATGGTGTTCTGCAAAGTAAACGAAAGCTATTGTGCCTAAATTCATTTTCAGGGATATTGTACCAACTGACGGACCGGCAACGTTGGCTAATATGGTTTTTTGTTTGATTCTATTGGAAACCAGAGCAAAGATTGAATGAAGATTGTAAGAGGTGTTATCTACTATTCGCAAGCAACGTCCAAGGGGGAATTAGTTGGAGCATATATTGTCATATATAGTTTGTCCGTCGCTTGTCGAATAGTCTAGGCTTAATGCAATACACCTGATATGTTGTAAACACATGAAACTAGGTCATTCGCAGGAGCATATGCGAATGAGACTCAGTCGTACGACTGAGCCATGCTAATGGACCAGTCGTGCGACTGAGAGATGCGATTGGGCCATTCATAAGACTGAACCATAAGTATGGTCCAGTCGTACGATTGAACTATACGCATGGCCCAATCGTACGAATGGGCGTAGTCGCATCTGATATGGGCTGAGGCCTATAAATACCAGTTTCATTGTGTAGAGAGAGGAAGGGTTTTGAGAAAGTGCCCGAGGCCTAGGTGCTGCCGAATGAGAGGGGAGATCATGCTCGATCTCCCCTTGCCAAAAGTCGTGATTTTTATGTTTAACGAGCTTGTAATCATTAGGTTTTATCAATGAAACCATTGTATTATTGTTCGTGATCTTGTTTGTCTTTTGGTTTTCTGCCTTCCGTCAAGAACACGCTCGGATTTCAACCGATCCAGCGACTTCACAATCAGGGTCCCTAACAGGGGTAGACCTCATGCGAGGTCGGCTCTCAGGAGGTGGGGGAACATTCTTCTCTTGATCAGGTTGGTCATATACTCAGGGTAATACTCCCACGTATGAACTGGTTGATACTTAGGTAAAGCAAATGGCTGACCGTAATCAAATCTCTCATTGTTATTATAACGTAGTGTCCAAATACATGGACCCGCAGAGGGAGGTATAGAATCGTAGTAAACAGGCCTCTTGCCTCGAGAAGAAGATGAAGGCGGAGATGATGATGATGTCATTCCTGCAAAGAACCGCTCTTAGGAATGAGCAACGTCAAGCAATCTAACAAGTAAAGCAAACAAACAAGGCCAACTAACAAAACTAATCGTGTTTATATGCGTGTAACTAAGGCATTAGGCTATAGTCTAAATGCAATGCAAATAAAATGCAAATTTATTTTAGTTCGCTATAACCATTGGCTCTGATACCAATCTGTCACACCCTAAATTTCCACAAACAGGATATTACCGGCACATGGCATACCAGGATCTCAGCCACTAGTTACACCAAACGACACAATATTTATAAAACATAATTGCTCATTTGAATTAAAGTTTCCCAAATCAGAATTAAATACGAAAACATGAAAGAACTTGCGAAAGCGTTTTATTTTATAATTTAACAGCGCAAACATGCGCAAAACCAAATAAATATAATATGTAAAAAAATGCAAATGGTCTCAGTTGACCCAACAAATGACGAATGATATGATGCAATGATTCTACCCGTGCTCGCTTAAGAACCTTAAAGAAACATGCTAAAGTGTCAACACAAGGTTGGTGAGTTCACAGGTTTTGATAAACAGAATATAATAGTAAACTGATACAGTAAACAAATTAATATCAGTAGATAGCTAGTCTACTAAACAAGTTACTAAGCGTATGAAGTTCACAACCAAAGCTGACAATGTAAAAGGAGGCCTCAGCTGTGAACACCAGGTCACAACAACAGAAATCAGCTCAATTAAGCACCCGTTTGACGTACCATTATGCTAGCGAGACTAGCCTGGGTGGGGTTTGTCAAACCCAGTAGATCTACTTAGAATTACCTCGCTATAATACATACATTGACGGTTCGAGTATGAGGACTTAAGTATGATGTATCACTAGTAAACAAGAGACATTAAAGTAACAATGATCAAATGAAAATACTTTAGAACACACGTTTCTTTCACCCCAAAGAAAGTAGGTAAAGTGGGGCTGAGAACTCACCTTCAATGGACAGCAACATGTAATTGTAAGCACAAAAGATTGGGTTCTGATTAACCTGAATCTCAATAACTAAATATTAATAATAATAGAATTAACTATTAATATAATTTGTATGGTTTCGTGATCACAGTTCAGTTACGGTGTCGATTATCGATGTTCAGTTTTGCACTCACAACTAAGCATAAGTAATCACCCAGTCATATATATATTACATAAACATAACACATATAATATGTACGTTATGCACCTTATACCCCAACATATGTGCTATATTTATTATTAAAATCTTCCTCCATACTTAATATATATTATTCAACTCATGTCTTACACATTTTCATGTACATATTTAATGTGAGTGTATATACGAATTAACCTAATACACAATGCCAACTTAATATATGCGAATACCAGGCATGATATTATGTATTAAATATACATGCCCAAAATGTGTAAGACATGAGTTGAAAATGTATGGAGGAAGATTTGAATAATAAATATAGCACATATGTTGGGGTATAAGGTGAAATCTTGTATGCAAATGTATATATATATATATATATATATATATATATATATATATATATATATATATATATATATATATATATATATATATATATATATATATATATATATCTATATATATATATATATTCCTATATATCTCTATCTCTCTATCTATCTCTCTATCTCTCTCTATGTCTGTATCTAT
>CM046042.1:14990172-15196402 GCA_025215565.1 Flaveria ramosissima | reverse complement strand
TGTGGGAACAACCTTGCTTCCCACAGTCCTCGTGAGGGGCTCCTCATCAGACTCCTCCTCCTCCTGATCACCAACAACAAACTCCTGATGAAAACCGGCCGTCTCAGCAACCTCTCCGGCAGGGGCAGACCCCGGGGGAATAACATCTGAATCAGTGCCTCTAGGTGGAGCAGGCATATCATCCCCGGCGTCTCCGCTATCATCATCATCAGAATCCATCTCTGGGAGGAGCAGCCTCTCATCATCAGAGTCACTGTCCTCATGACGCCATTTGCGTCTGCCTGGCGCCACATACCTCTCGTTGGCCAGGTGGCCAATCAATCTCTTCACTTGGGGCTTCACCTGCTTCCCCCTATAAACTCTCATCCGGCCCAGAGTCGTATCATCCATGATCTCTAAACCACTGCATCATGACTCTCTTGGGCAGATGTGGCAGCTTCTCGTTGAAGATGAGCTGTAAGAACCTAAGGGGTACATACAAAACCCCTCTTTCCCTTGGCCTCCAAGTTCTCCACCAAGTAGGAGAATATCATGCTAGAAAACTGAAGGGGTGGTTCAGCACCAGTGCCACGTAGCATTTTGGATCTGGTCTGAGAGGTCGTCGAACCCACCCCTCCTCGATGCAACACACTTGAGGATCACGTGTGCTAAGTACTTGTACTGGGGGCTCAGGTTGCTCTTGTTGAGCACACCTGAGTTGATGTCCCCAGCGTACTTTATCCTCAGAAAGCATCCTCGCACTGTCAATGGATGTAATCTAGTAGGATGATCAGTATCATCCCCAAACTCGAGGACCCTCTGGATGTCGGCAGCAGTGATCTCAATATCATGACCCAGTATAGAGCTCCTAATGCAGTAGGGCTCACGGGAGCGGTCCACAGAGGCATTCTCCCAGAATGCCTGATGGAGTGATCTGTATGGCGTGCAAGGAGTGGAGATAGCCTTATGAATCCGGGACCGTCTAAGAAAGGCTATAATGTCGGTAAACTCGGCCCCGTTCCTGGTAGTGTGATCCAAATGAGCACAGATGTTGTGCTTTGGATTTATGGACCATCTCTCTGCCATTTTCCTGAAACACACATGACATAGAACCATTAGTACATAAGACATGAAAATTCTGTTCTAAGTGTAATGTTGAAACTCATTCTGATTCATTCGTGCGAATGAATCATGCGACTGAATTCAGTCGTCTGTTCTTTCATGCGACTGAACTCATTCTGGTCAATGTGACATGCGATTGGGTTCAGTCTGCTGACTGAGTCTGCGAATGGTTCAGTCGGCCGACTGAGCTCAATCGCATGGTTCATTCGGGCGATTTACCCAATCGCAAGTTTCAATCGTGCGATTGGAGTTCATCCGGGCGACCAGTCGCCTGTCCTGTAGTTCAGTCGCCAATCGTTCGAATCTTTAACAAAACAAGTGTTTTAACATAGATAACCGGTTCAATAGACTCGCATTCTTGTTACTAATAACCTATTAGACTTAATTTTAACGTTTTGCTTAGTTTTGATAGGTTATTAGGTCTTCCTAGTCTCGGTTCTTGTTTCACAGTCGAGTAATCAAAATTAGGGTTTGAATCTTTCATGTTTTGGTACGATGAGTCTTCAAACTACCTGGATAATCAATAAAGAGTCAGTGAATGAAGATCAAGACAAAACAAGGTCAGATGAAAATTTGGCAGCGTAACGGTAGGGAATGCGATTTGAGAGCGATTGGGGTGTGGTGAATGAAATGCGATCGACTGTGCCCTTTAAATACTGAAGCTGAGTTCAGTCGGCCGACTGGCCTCAGTCGCCCAGTTCATTCGGGCGACTCAAGCTCAATCGTGCGATTGGCCCAGTCAGTCGCATGCTGTTGACCGACTGAGGTTCAGTCGGTCGACTGACTCAGTCGTGCCTTTCATTCGCATGTTCAGTTGACCGAATGAGTCTCAGTCGGTCGACTGACTCATTCGCCCCTTCCAATCGGTCGAATGGGCCATTCTGATAAGCCATTCGTGTGAATGGCTCATTCTTATGTCCATTCGTGCGAGTGAAAGCCATTCGCATGGTTGGTCCATTAGCATGGTCCAATCGTGCGAATGGGTCACACTTAGTTAATTTTCTGCCATTTTTCAATTTACATTTAAAACCCTTTTAACTCTTGAAATTAACGTTATGAGCCTTTGATCATCTCAGACATGATCATTTTATCTTGAAAACATTTTGATCACCTCAGACGTGATCCTTTTAACCAATTTAGTCACCTCAGACGTGACCCTTTTAAACACTTTGTCACCTCAGACGTGACTGTTTTAAATTTTTAAAGCACATGTGGTCATCTCAGACATGACCCTTTTAGTGAGTTGATTCCTTCTGATTTTCCTGATGTAGTCCGACAAACTAATAAAATTAAAATTAAAACTACTAACTAACTTAGAAAATTTAAACTAATTACTCAAACAAACTTGTTTTTGGCTTTTTGTGAGAGATAAATCCTAAGATAGACATCTACGGGATTTGGTTCCGGAATAGACAGCTTCAACTTGGATTGATCACACCTGGACCAATTCAATTTTGGAATCATACAGGCAAGTCAAATCATTTGGGACTTGTTATCAAAATCTTTTGATGCTCAATTCTCGGTGTTCATCCAGAGTCGTTAGCAACTTAAGGAAATCATACTGAAACTCTTAGATTGTCACATTGATTTGAACTTTTGAGAATTGTAGCCACAATGATTGTCAATATGTTTGTCCACTTAAATCCATACACAGACTTTTGACACAGACTGGTGACTGATTTAGGTTTAATTATTTCAACTAACATTTGTGGATCCCACACTTATATGGTAATCAACATTCCTCAGGAGCTTTTGAGCGGTCTACGGGTATTATTACAAGAAGAGACTATTCTTAGAGCTTTCAAAGAGAAGCCAGTCCTCAGGTCAGTGCCATCGCACAGCAGAGAGGCGGCAAACAACAATGAATTCTAGAATATCTAGGTTATGCTTATCCTCAGGTCAGTGCCATCGCACAGCAGAGAGGCACACAACCTATCTCCTTGTTAGAGCAGCTTATTTTATTTTGCACAAAATGCACCAACAACATAAGTCATTAGCTTTATAGCATTTGTCTTTCATTTTTTTCTTTGCTTTGCTCTAATTATGGTCATCCGCACACATTTGTGGCGTTTAAATGCTCATTACCCCTTATTGGAATATTGTTGATTGTGTTAACCAGTGATAAGATGGAAGCCCACAGTCAGTTGAACAACTTAGTTTGATCTTGAGATCACCAGTCAGGTCTAATCATCTATTGTGTTGAATCTACCAACATATCATTTGTGGTCTAGCAACCTCTAGGTCTACTTTCTTTGTGTTACCTTAGGAGTTACCAGTTTTCTATCATCTTCCCTTTTGTATTGCCTAGACTACACAGACTTATACTTTAAATTTTTGCATCTTTTCAAAACTTAAAATTTTAAAGTCCCTCTTGATTTGTTCCTGTGTACTATCATTTTCCAAGGTATTGAATCGGTATCACAGATACGATCTACCTTATATCAGCTATTCACTCCTTCTCCCTCGTTTTTTTTAATGTTAACTTGCTGACATATTCTCCCCCTAAAATACTAAAATCATTACTGGTTTAATTATTTTAGGATTTTAATAAACAGCAAAATAACATGAGTTTAAATTTAACAGACGAAAATAAACACATAAAATAAAATAAAATAAAATAACTTTAACTAAACTACATCGGACTACACATTATTATCATCAGGAATTACCTCACTTTTCTTTTTAACGCCGTTGACCTCTAGCAAATATTGAAAACGTGGTTTATCAAAGGCTTTAGTATAGAGGTCAGCGCGTTGAAAATCAGTATTAATTTTAACCACATCAATTAAGTTCTTTTCAAAACAATCTCTTATGAAATGGTATTTAATACCGATGTGTTTGGTCTTAGGATGTTGAACCGGATTTTTAGTTACTGCAATTGCAGCAGAGTTATCAACAAAAATAGGAGTAGACGAGAATTTTAAACCGTAATCCCGCATTTGCTGTTGAATCCAGATGATTTGTGAACAGCAACTTGCAGCAGCAACATATTCGGCTTCACAGGTTGACAATGCAACCGATGTCTGCTTCTTACACTGCCAGGTAACTAATCTTCTCCCAAAGAATTGACACCCTGCTGATGTAGACTTGTAGTTCATCTTGCAGCCCCCGTAATCCGAGTCACTATACGCGGTAAGCTCAAAGTCATCATCATGAGGGTACCACAATCCAAGTGTGGGTGTACCCTTCAGATAACGAAAAATCCTCTTGACCCCGATCAGATGGTTGACCTTAGGTTTAGCCTGATATCTAGAACATAAACATGTAGCATACATAATATCAGGTCTTGAGGCAGTGAGATACATAAGGGATCCAATCATTCCTCGGTACATCGTGGCATCTACAAGATCTCCATTCTCATCAGGTGCTATATCGTGATTCGTAGCAAGTGGAGTCCCAGCAGCAGAAGCATTCTCCATGTCAAAGCGACTGAGAATGTCTCCTACATACTTGGTCTGATGTAGAAAGATCCCATTTGGTGTCTGATCCACCTGTAACCCGAGAAAGAACTTCATCTCCCCCATAGCACTCATCTCAAACTCTTTCTTCATCACTGCTTCAAACTCTTTGCATAATTCTTCGTTCTTTGAACCGAAGATTATGTCATCAACATAGATCTGTACAAGCAGTAGGTCGCCATCCTTTTCTTTAATAAACAGTGTGCAGTCAATGACTCCCCTGCGAAAGCCGTGTTTCACAAGATGAGTCGAGAGTTTCTCATACCAAGCTCGAGGAGCTTGATGAAGCCCGTATAAAGCCTTGTCGAGCTTGTAAACTCTATCCCGATGATAAGGATCTTCAAATCCCTCGGGTTGACTTACATAGACTGTTTCCCTGATTTCCCCATGAAGGAATGCACTCTTCACATCTAATTGGTAGACTTTAATCTTCATGTACGATGCATAGGCAAGGAAGATACGAATGGCTTCCATCCTTGCCACGGGTGCAAACACCTCATTGTAGTCAATCCCCTCGACTTGGCGAAAACCTTGAACCACCAATCGAGCTTTGTTCCTGATAATGACCCCTTGGTCATCCTTCTTGCATTTTAGTACCCATTTGGTGCCAATGACTTTAGCACCTTTAGGTCTATCAACCAGAGTCCATACACCTAACTTCTTGAACTGCAGAAGTTCTTCTTGCATGGCACTCACCCACGCCTCATCATTTAGTGCCTCACTGACATATTTTGGCTCAACCTGCGAGACAAAACATCGATAAGCACCATCATGAATGTAACCCTTCTCCATAACCGAGGCGTAATCAGCTGAGTATAGCTGATTTCGGGTTTGTACTCCTGATCTGACATCCCCAATAACATTGTCAAGGGGATGATAGACGTTTAGTCGTGATCCTGGAGTAGTAGGAACAGTCACCTCAGAACCGAGATTATGAACATTTGGTTCTGCATCTGAGGTAGTTGGAGTTTGAGGTTCCGAAGTCGAAGGTGCATCACTGGTAGATGCTTGTGGACTTTCAGGAACTGGAACCTGTTCCTCCTGACTGTTCTGGTCATCTGCTTCAGCTTCATCTTCAGAGGAGGAGTCACTGTCATCGACTACTCCCCCTGACTGAGTAGATGATTCTCCCTGTGTGCTAGATGGTGTATTCAGGATATCATACATCATCCTAGTAGCTAACTCATCATCCGAGGGAGAGAGAGGGATGTTGAAGGACTTGAAGAATCCATCATAATCGAAGAAGTATGCGGGTCCTTTGCCTGTAGGTGGTGTGGTATATCTCTGAACGTCGACATTACACCACACTTCTACAAGACCCGTTGAGTTGTTGTAAACTCGCTTGTTCGGTATGTTGTATCCTAGAAAGATTCCTTCATCCGCCTTCTCGCTGAATTTGCCTTCTTGTGTCTTCTTCAGAAGTGTGCACGGCGCGCCAAAAGGTTCAAGATACTCCAAATTCGGTTTGCGTCTTTGTAGTAGCTCGTAACATGTCTTTCCGTGGCGCTTGACTATTAGGACTCGATTCAGTGTATAACATGCATTCGCCACTGCCTCATTCCAGAATTGGATAGGCAGTTTCGAGTCCGCCAGCATAGTCCGTGCTGTCTCTATCAAGCTTCTGTTCTTCCTCTCAGCAACACCATTCATCTGAGGCGTGTAGGCAGAAGTGAATTGATGCACAATTCCCTTTTCCTTGCAGTATGCCTCCATCCATTGATTCTTGAATTCTGTCCCGTTGTCTGAGCGTACTTGTCTAACTTTTAGCTTGTAGAGAGATTCCAGTGTGGTTACTAACTCCTTGAATGACTCAAATGTTTCTGATTTGGATTTCAGAAACATTACCCAAGTGAACCTTGAGTAGTCATCAGTGACCACAAAACAGTACAAGTCGCCTGCAATGCTCTTTGTACTGACTGGACCAAACAGATCCATGTGAAGAAGTTCAAGAGGAAGTTCTATTGAATGAACTTTCTTTTCCTTATGAGACTTCTTTGTCTGTTTGCCTTTCTTGCAAGCTACACAAAAGTCAGGAAGTTGGAAGTTCTTGACATTAACTCCTCTCACCAAATCCTTCTGAATCAAATGATTCATCTTCCTTTGACTAATGTGTCCCATTCTCCTATGCCAGGAGATGGAATCCTTCTCAGTAGCTTTAGATAGAAAGCACTGAACCTCATGATCCGTTGTAGCAGCTGTTGACAGATCCAAGACATAAAGGTCTTTATATCTTGAAGCAGTCATCAGAACTTGGTCCTCTGGGATCATGTAGTCTTTCTTCAGCACGTAACACTTCTTGTTGTCGAAGATGACCTTAAATCCTTTATCACAGATTTGGGAAACAGAAAGTAAGTTATTCTGAAGTTGTTGAACGTAGTTCACCTTATCAAACTTAACTTTCTGATTTCCCACTTCTCCCTGAGCTGTGATATAGCCTCCCTTGTTTCCAGCAAAGGAAACATGCCCTCCTTTTATTTGCTTGACGTTTGATAAAAGGGCTCTATTTCCTGTCATGTGCCTGGATGCTCCGCTGTCTACAATCCACGTGTTAGTCTCAGCACTGTATCGAACACCCTGCACATACAAAGTAAATGAATTAGTTTAGGTTAGGAACCCAAGCCTTTACTGGCTTGGGTTTCCCAGAGGCATCACACATCATAAACTCCACCCATTGACCCTTAGAGGGTGAGGGTAGCTCAGGTTCCTTCTTGTCATCAGTATCAGACACGCAGGATGACTTCTCTTTCCATAAGCCAGATTTGTGCAAGGCCTGTTTATGATAAACAGTCGTCTGGCTTACAGGTTGGACTTTAGGTTCACTAGCTCTTCTAGGTGGAGTCAGAGAACTCCTCTTAGAAGACCTAGGCTTAGAGTCCTGAAGATCAATCTTCTTCCTAGGTGTCTGATAGAAAGGACAATAGGAAGCAATGTGTCCACATTCTCCACAGTTGTAGCATGACCGGCTATCAACTTTATGAGTAGACTTTCTTTGTGGAGAAGTGCGTGACACTCTAGTAACATCAATCACTTTAGGTTTTGACTCTTGTGTGTTTGATGTTTTCTCTGGTTTAACAAAATTAACTGTTTTAACCTGTTTAACATCTTTCTCTTTTTGGTTAACTGGTTTTTGACTTGAAGCATGTGAAAAATTAACATTTGAAGTCCTTTTAGGTTCTGATTTGACTCTGTTTGACCCTGACTTTAAGTTAACTTTTTCAAATTCATTTTCCAGATTAACACAAGGCAATTTACCCTTTGCCTTTGAAGTGGCCTCCTTTTGTTTGTGTCCAGATTCAGTAGATGAACATGAGGTATCTGGATCACTAACAAGAGGAGTAGACACCACGTGATCCTTGATGGGGTTATTATTTACTGGTCTAGTCTTAGTGTTCATCAAGGTCTCAGGTGGTGGTGGAACCACTTTGTAACCTAATCCCTCCCCGTTATTCCTTTCTCTCACTAAGTGTTGAACTATGTGTGAAGAACTAGTCCAATTATACCGTTTTCTGTTTTAATGAATTTACTTCTACTTCTAGAACTGCTTTTGCTTCTAGTGTTCTCTAGGGGGAGTTAGATAGTACCTAATGTCATTTGCTTGGTTAAAGGCAACTACTTCGGTTTCCCTAAGCTGTTTAGTCAATAGGTCTATCTTTTCTTTATAACTATGCTATTTGGTTTTAATACTCTATTAGCCTCAGTGCACAGTTGTAAATATTTACTAAGTTATCATTATGATCTAATAACCTAGCAAATTTTCATCTATGCTATTCCTAAAAGTATCACAATCAGAACAAGCATGATTAAACATTTGGTCAGTAGTACTTACCTGAGTGGTTGTTCAGAAGAGCTAGCCATCAACGCAGCATCAGATGTCTCTGGTTCTGGTGATTCTGTCTTTTCTATCTCTGACGTGGAAGTTTCCTCCTTTGGCTTGTAACTGACTCCTCGGCTTGCAGTTGCTTCTTCACTATGTGACATCGCTATCTCAACTGCTAGATCACCTTCACTCGCAGAATCATCATCAATATCCTCTACACTGGCAATATTTGATTCTCCCGGTGAGACAAACCTAAAGCTCCAATCCTGTCCTTATCATCATGAGCAGTCAAGGCTTTGGGATCCTGTGTGATGAAAGTAGAACTGGAAGCTTGCTTGTTTGGCGAGTAAAGGATGAGAACGGGTTCCCATTACCCGTCTTCTTTGGCTTGACACATTCTCTTGAAGTGCCCCTTCTCTCCACAGTTGAAGCAGGTCACTTTGCTCTTGTCAAAGCCAAATGTGGTATCCTTAGTAGCTACCAAGTTCTGTCCAGTCTTTTTAACAAACTTCTTCGCCCTTCGGACAGCACTAGCTAAGGCCCACATCCATCCTCTCAAGCTCCATTTCATCCACCTGCTCGTAGTCCTCATCTGCCAGATGGCAGTTTCCAATCTTCCCGGCAACAAGTCCATCATATGAATGAACCACTGCAGCTAGAAGATCCATATGCTCTCGAGCTACTTCTACAGTCACATTACCGAGGTTCTTGGTCTTCAGTTTGGTAGCACTTGCTTCTGATCCAATATAGTGGGTACAAGACGACCCTGACGTGTCTGATCCAGAAGGAGAAGCATGTGAAGGACCTGACGAGCTAGACACAAAAGCAGTCTGGAGAGGCGCTCCAGATGTCTTAGCTTGAGGCGTGGCATTGTATAAAGCTGGATTTTGTGTGTACGAAGACTTCTGTGCTCTGTACTTCATCCTTAGTGCTTCTTCTCGCAACTTAAGAATGAACTCATTAATATCCAGCTTTACAAGCATTCCATTCTGTCTTAGGTTAGACACGAATGAAGCCCACCTATCAGGCAATCCGTCTGCGAAGTTACTCACTTTCTCTTCCATGGTCGTTTCCACTCCATGTGTATGTAGTTCGCTCATCAAGTGGTAGAATCTATCTATGACATCGTCTAAACTCTCGTTACCAATCGATGAGAAGTTATCGAATTCCTTCTTTAACTCCTTTGCCTTGATTGCCTTCAACGAAGCATTCCCATCATACCTCTTCTCTAGCTCATCCCACAGTTTCTTGGACTGCTTATTCTCTGAATACTGGTGGAATATGTCTTTGGGGATAGACTGAGTGATCAATGCAAACACCCTTTTCTCTGCATTGTACTTGACTTTCTGTGCGTCCGTCATCCCACCTAACGTTAGCTTTCCATCAGCTCCCACCGGCATACTATACCCAATCTCAATGGCTTCCCACAGATTAGGATCTACTCCATTGAGGTAGATTTCAAAACGTTGTTTCCAGTAGGGAAACTCATCTAAAGTCAAGAGCTTTGGTGGTTTATTGTGATTACCCACCTCACTCTCAAGAAGCAGCAGGTGCTGTATCCTCGAGTCCTACCCAGTAGTAAAGGCTTGACATCTGATCTTCCATGGCGAATAACTTAGAATCTAATCAAACAAACTTTCACTGATGCGACTGAAGGATGCGAATGGTCTAATCGTGCGTATGAACTCTGCGACTGTTCAATCGTGCGGCTGAACTGGGCGATTGGTTCAGTCGTGCGAATGAATCTGGTGCGTATGAGCTA
The DNA here is from genome assembly GCA_025215565.1 of Flaveria ramosissima. Taxonomy (NCBI): domain Eukaryota; kingdom Viridiplantae; phylum Streptophyta; class Magnoliopsida; order Asterales; family Asteraceae; genus Flaveria; species Flaveria ramosissima. Next base: position 15,186,264 of record CM046042.1, on the reverse strand, counting down.
TGCGAACGAACGGTTCAGTCGGCCGAATGAACGTGTGACTAGGTCCAATCGTGCGAATGAGCAGTGCGAATGGAGTCCAGTCGTGCGAATGGGTCACTCGTGCGACTGAAGCTGCTGTTTTGCGAAATTTTCTAGGTTTGACGGGTTTCAGCCGTAAAAATTCGAAATTTCACAAGTCCTAATCGCCTTAGTCCGTAGAAACCAAACTTCGATGAGCAGGGAACGTCCAAGATCACTTTTGACACCAAAGATTGCGTTTTTTAGTGCAAAAACACAAACTTTTATGCAATCTTGATTGAATCAACACGTAATCAAGAGCCAAAGCTCTGATACCACTTGTTAGGACCTGGTATTTGAACAAAATACCTAGTGATTAGCGTGTTAAACCAACTCAAATAGTGCGGAATCCTATTTGATTGGCGATCCAATCAGTGAGAACACACGAAGAATCAATCAAGAATTGAATCTAACGTTAGAAGTCGATTAGGAATCAATCTAATGTGTCTGTGAACTTGGAGAACGATTTGGGAGGTCTCTGGACGGCTAGGGTACGTCTGGAATCGTAATGGTATGAATGCTTACGTTTTTCTACGAATTGGGTCTATTTATAGGTTAGTATTGTTCAATCGTGCGACTGGGCCATAAGTATGGTTCAGTCGTGCGATTGAACCATGCAGTTGATTCATCCGCACGACTGAGTGTTCAGTCGTGCGACTGAGCCAATCTTATGTGTCAATCATACGACTGATCCAGTCTCCTGGTTCAGTCGTGCGATTGAGTCAATCGTATGAAGTTATTCATGCGTGTGGTCCATTCGCATGGGCCATTCGCATGAGAACTTTATTAAGTTAAGTTTGAATGTTTTAATTAATATAACATTATGTGTAACCATTCAAACAATCATAAACCCAATCAATTCAATCACGATTCATTAATGAAATATTAAACATTACAAATAACAAACAATCCATGTCATTTCATTAATCAATACAGATTACATCATAATCAGACATACAAGATCTATTACATTACAAATCATGATCTAGGGACATACATGCATCAACACAAATGAAGTTTAAATCCCACAACCCGGGAACAAGTAAACAAAACATGATAAACGGAGATCAATCCAACAAAACATAATGTCAAAAACACCAAGGCCAGTCTCTAAATGCAATCATAAGGTCATCACTAAGGCAACACCGTAGCTATCCTCAATGGTCGTTACCTGAAAATACATGCTCTAAAAGGTCAAAAAATGTTAGTGAGTTCACAGGTTTAAAGAATAAAGAGTTTGCTGTATATAACATGTATAAAAGTTGTATGTGGGTAAGAGTACATAGTAGTCATAGATATCAACACAAGTACAAAGTCTGTCAAGTCCAATTACCCGGATTATATTCACCAAAGGGCAAGCCCCGGCCAAGTCAGTCTCGACTAGTATACTGACGACAAGGGTGGGGGTGTCAACCCGTTAGTACTAACAATACCTCTCCATGACGTCCAAGTCACAATAACAAGTCCAATTCCAAGTACACACTCATTAATGAACATCTAGACTCAACACATGACCCAAACCACATACATTGTCCCAAAATAGTATAAAAGACATGACATAGTCCAAAACCATGAGCATGCTTTTCCCCCAAGTAAAACATATTAAAAAGGGGCCGTGTAACTCACCTTGAACAGAGACAAATAAAAATGAACGAAAGGCTTCTAAGGATGCGAACAACGAACGATCACACCTATAATTAGTTGTAATTAAGTCTTCTTAACACGTTCAATAAGAGTGGATACATTCGGTCCGTTTCGGGTCAGTTCGGGTTTGGTGCACAACATAATTGCTCTATTATTTACATATATCTATATTATTATAGTTTCATGTTATACTCGATTTACAACTCGATAAAATGCCCAAACTGTTAGGATCTGGTATTTGAACGAAACACCAACTGATTAACGTGTTAACCAAACCAAATAGTGCGGAATCCTATTTGATTGGCGATCCAGTCAGTGAGAACGCACGTAGAAACAATAAGGTATTGAATCTAACGTCAAGAATCGATTAGGAATCGATCTACAGCGTTCTATGAACTTGGAGTATGAACTTGGAGGTTTCTGGACGGCTAGGGTACGTCTTGAGTCGAATTGGAATGAATGCTAACGTTTTTCCACGAATTAGGTGGTATTTATAGGTTAGGGTTGCTCATTCGGGCGACTGAACCATTAGTATGGTTCAGTCGTGCGATTGAGCCATGCGGTTGATCCATTCACACGACTGAGTGTTCAGTCGTGCGACTGAGCCAATCTCATGTTACAATCATACGACTGATCCAGTCTCCTGGTTCAGTCGTGCAACTGAGTCATTTGCCTGAAGTTGTTCATGCGTATGGTCCATTCGCATGGGCCATTCGTATGAGAACTTAATATTGCTAAGTTTGAATGTATTCATTAATATAACATTATGTGTATCAATTCAAACAATCACAAACCTATATAACCAATTCAATATCAACTCATTAATGAAATATTAAACATTATAAATCACAATCAAACATTCTCATTTCATTAATATCCCAACCATTACATAAGTGTAAGACAACCAAGATATATTACATTCATATCAGGATCTAGGTACATATGTATCAACAAACTCCCCCTTGGACCTAGATCTATCTAATGTCTTACCTTATGCATCACCTCTTCATACTTCTTGTACTTTTCCTCTCTTGTGACTCCTGTGTGTATCTCAAACGCAAAGCAGAGTCTTATGACATTTTGGAATTGGAGGGCTTGTACAATATCTTGCGTGTCATAGAATAGTGGCCACTTGTATAATGTGTATACATCATTAGCAGACAAGTTAATGAGCCACATCGGGTCAAACACCCTGATGGTATCCATTTGTCCCTCTTTATTTAGAACTATGACCGCCTCCCCTGTTCTCCAATCATAGTACCACCATTTAAAGTGTGGAGTGAAGTCCTGTGGCATTTCCCTGAGAGGGATTCTTGACATTGTTCTTGCGGGACTCCACTTCAGCACTATCTTAGGCTTACCAGTTATGGGATCAACTTCTGAACGTCTGATATACCTTGTAGGTTGTTGAGGTTTGAAGTTGACATACCTGGTGTGGTACTCTTTCTTCAGGGCAGCCTCAAACCAGCCTGACATTTTCCTCGGGTCAGCATATAGTAGCTTCAATTTAGCTAGCTGGTTGAGCTCAAAACCAGGTAGAGTCTTTAGATCATGTGGAAATCTAAAGTACTCTATGCCCTTCTCCCTCTTAATGGCATAAACATTAAGATCCTCAAAATGTGCCAACGTGTAACACCCCGAAAAGTCGAAACGAGTCATTAAGGATAATGGGCTTAATTAATGGGTATTTAATAAAAGAGGGAGATGGGTTATGGGCCAAATTGAGTTTATGGGCAAGAACCTAAGTGATTAAGGCCCATAATCAGCCCTTAACCTACCCAAAGCAGCCTCCATCTCCATCATTTGAACCCTAGCTCCCAAAATTCGTAGAGAAAGAAAGTAGAGAGAGAAAGTGAAGAAAACTCAAGATTTGAAGCTTTCAAGGTTAAGAGATTAAAGATCTGGGTGTTGGAGCATCAAGACCTAAGAAAGAAGCAACAAATCCAGGTAAGAATCGACCTCTAAACCCTTCTGTAGATCAAACCCGGATTCTAGGGTTTTGGGTTTTGAAAAGTTGCAAAGAATCGCATAAAGATCACATTTTTACGTATGAAAACATGTATAAAGCTTAGATTTAGCTTCATGGATGATAAACTAAGAGATTGGACGTAAAAAGTTATGATTTTGGGTTAAAACAGACTGGTTCGTAATTTTTATACGATCTGCGAAACTGTATATGCATCCAGCGAATTTGCATATTCAATCAGCGAAACTATGAGGACTTCCTGCGAAACTATTGTTTCGCAGGTAGTTTCGCAGACATGTTTTTCCAACGAAAGTTGGGCGAAACTGGCAGCAAAACTGGCAGCAAAGATGCCAGCGAAACTGCCAGCGAATGTGCTAGCGAAACTAGCAGCGAAACTGCTGGTGAAACTAGCAGCGAAAGTGTTGGCGAAACTAGCTGCGAAATTGCTGATCTTGCAGCGAAATTAGCAGCGAATTTAGGTAGAAATTAACCCATTTAAGTGTTAGCTATTCTGCAGGCTGTGTAGAGTGATCCTAGCCTTGTAAGCTTAGCCTAGAAGTTATTCGTGGCATCCAGGTGAAGTCTAGATCCCCTATTTATAAGTTTTCCATATTTTGGGGCTATTATGCATACTAAATTTACATTTTTAAATGACCAAGATTTTAAAGGGTTTTAACAGGAAGAACGATTTTTCTGCCCCTTGGACCCCACTAGGGGCTGCTGCCCCTAGGACCCCGCTGTCAGGGGCTGCCGCCCCTAGGACCCCGCTGTCAGGGGCTGCCGCCCCCGAACCCTTGCTGTCCCACGGCGGGTCGGTTATGTTTTGTAATGATTAGTACTTGGTATGTTATGTACTTAATAAATTAAGTATTATATATTAAAATGGAAGATGATATTAATGAAAATCGAAACTTAATGAATGTTACCCCCGTGCCCGTTTGATGATGAAAAGTCTTGCAAGCACTATGATAGACTTCACTTATATGAGTCTGATATATGATGATGGATCTGTATTCATGAGCGGGCTATGTGCCTTGCAGTGTGGATCAACTGTCGGGGGTTAGCTACCGTATTCATGTACCGACAGGGATTGACATTTGTTGTCGATCAACATGGAGCTCTTGCTTTGTGCAATCTCTTTTATGATGAAAGTGAAAGATAATGAAAAAATGAAAGGTAATGAACATGCTTATTATGATGCAAGTTATGTTATGTACTAAGATGTATGCATGGTCATTATATGAAAGATAAAGTTTATATTTTCTTATATTATTTAAAACTAGAACTCACTCAGCAAAGCTGACTTTTATGCATAATAGTTGGCAGGTAAGTGCTGATGCTGAGGATGGCACACAGAGCTACGTGGGAAGCTATGGATGGCATTCAAGTTTATGAAAATCTTTATTGTAATTTAAGAACAAGTAATATGTTTTGTTTACAATTAAATGACAAATGTATGAGTACGATGTGTTTTCAAAAGTTTAAATGAATGTCTAATTATTTCCGCTGCAATGTTTTATTATTAAACTGATTTTATGCTATGATTAACCAACTGTGAGGCTTCCCGGGAACGGGGCCTTACAACTTCATTGGATACTCTTCCCAGGCTAAGGCTTATAGATATACAATCTCAGAACTAGAATTGTTGAGGAGTCAGCCAATGTGACTTTCAATGAACACACACCCTGTGTGGCTGGTTCTGGTCCTGATTGGCTATTTGATCTTGATTTAGTTACCAACTGTTTTAACAAATCTTATGAGAATGTTTCAAGATCTGCAGAAAATTTAAATACAGGTGATCCTGATCCAAGATTTGAGCTAAGAAGACCTTCAACTCATACATCTTCAGCTACAGTTGGAACTACTTCAGCAAATGAGGTTTCTATCAGCACTACAATGACAAACTCAGCTGATACATCTGGGGTGCCTTCAAATTCCAGCTCAGAGGCTCCATAACCAGATAAGGATACCTCAATTGTGGAAGACAACAATGGTGGTGGTGAAAGTGATCAAGAATTCCTTGATGCTAATAACCACACCATAGATGACAACATCAATGATGTCACACACTCATTGGATCAAGTAAATCTTGATAAGTGTGGTGATGTGGAGGGTGAAACATCTATGCCATATCTAAATTTCTCAAATTTAGATCTTTCTCAGCAACTTGCTGTGATCCCTCAGCTTAGGATCCACAAGTCTTACCCCACCACAAACATTATTGGAGATGTTGTCTTAGGGGTAAGAACAAGAGGACAAACCCATGAAGCAAATCTTTGTCTTCACTCTTGTTTCTTATCCCAGATAGAGCCAAAGAAAGTTTATGAAGCTCTAAAGGATGGAAGTTGGGTTGAAGCTATGCAACAAGAGTTGCTTCAATTCAAAAGGCAAAAAGTTTGGAACCTTTGTCCTCTTCCTCATGGGAAGACTATCATTGGAACCAAATGGGTGTTTAGGAATAAGAAGGATGATAGAGGCATTATCATGAAGAACAAGGCTAGACTAGTTGTTCAAGGATACACACAAGAAGAAGGGATTGACTACACTGATGTCTTTGCTCCAGTAGCAAGATTAGAAGCTGTTAGGATATTCCTGGCATTTGCTGCATCCAAGAACTTCAAGGTCTTTCAACTTGATGTGAAGTGTGCTTTTTTGTATGGAGTGATTGATGAAGAGGTGTATGTCAAACAGCCACCTGGTTTTGTACACCCTAATCACCCTGATTATGTCTGCAAGCTTGATAAAGCTCTTTATGGGCTGCATCAGGCACCCACGAAGTGGTATGAGACATTGTCTGAGTAACTTTGCAAACATGGATACAGGAGAGGTACTATAGATGACATATTGCTAGTTCAAGTGTATGTGGATGACATCATCTTTGGTTCAACTAATCCAAAGTTCTGCAAAGACTTTGAGAAGCTGATGAAAGACAAATTTGAAATGAGTGCAATGGGAGAACTCAATTTCTTTCTGGGAATTCAAGTGAAGCTAGTTGAAGATGGTGTCTTCATAAGTCAGTCAAAGTATGTTCAGGACATACTCAAGTGGTTCAACATGACTGATTGTAAGATTGCTAAGACACTCATTGCCAGAAATCACTCCCTTGGACCTGATCTTGAAGGGGAGTGTGTAGATGAACATCTATACAGGGCTATGATTGGGTCTCTTATGTATCTTACTGCTAGCATGCTTGATATCATGTTTGCTATATGTATTTGTGCAAGATATCAAGCCAACCCTAAGATGTCTCACCTCATCACTGTCAAGAGAATTCTAAGATACCTCAAAGGTGCTTCAACACTTGATTTATGGTATCCAAAGGATCCTGACTTCAATCTGTATGCTTATACAGATAGTGATTATGATGGTTGCAATATGACTGCAAAGTCTACATCTGGGGGATGTCAATTCCTTGGTGGAAGGGTTGTCTCATGGCAATGCAAGAAACAATCCTATGTGTCTGCATCAACTGCTGAGGCTGAATACATTGCTGCTGCAAGTTGCTGTGCTCAAGTGCTTTGGATTCAAAATCAGATGCTGGACTATGGATTTAACTTCAAGGAGACTCCCATTCACATAGACAACAATAGTGCTATCTCTATCACAGAGAATCCTGTGCAGCACTCAAGGACCAAACACATCAATATCATGTATCACTTAATAAGAGATAACTATGAAAAAGAATTAATTAAACTAGTCAAAGTTCATACTGATGAACAATATGCTGATCTGTTTACAAAAGCTTTTGATGAACAGAGATTTAAATATCTAATATCAGCTATTGGGATGATTAACCTTGAGTAAATTTTTTCATAAAACTAATTCTAATTATTTCTTAAAATATGTTTGTCCTAGGTTGTCTAGTTCAGCACTTTCATAAGCTCATGTTTTCTTTGGATAAAAAAAATCCTTTTTGAAGATTTTCCTTAGATTCTTGAAAATTTTCTGATCCTTCGGAAGATATATTTTTATCTTCGGAAGAAAATCATGTCTTCAAAATAAATAACTGTCTAAGGAATTTTACCTTCGGAAGAGGTTTCAATCTATCTTCCGAAGCTTAAATACTTGTCTCAGACACTTATTTGTTTTCAATGTCTATTTTCTTCCGAAGCAAAATTAACTCTCGGAAGCTTTGTTGTTTTATATACAAAGTATTCAAGTTTTTATTTCTCTTCCAAAGCAAAATTTTCAAAACTCTCAGGAAATTCTTTCGAAGTCATTTAGCTTCGGAAGCTTTTTCATCAAAACTTTTGAAGATAATTTACCTTCGAAAGCTTTTCGAATTCCAAAAAAACTACTTTTTGAGCAAAAGTAAACTACTTTTTCAGAGGTGAGACCGACATTCGGATTTCAAAGTTTATCCTCTTTCATTAACTTTGGTTCAAATCCTTTTCACATAAATACCCAACGTTCCCCCTCTCCCTCACTATCTTTTTCAATTCTACTATTCCTCAAACCTAATTCCCAAACCGCCTTTGCTTTTCACATTTCTTCATCCTTAAGCTTCTACAATGGCCAACCTTAACCGCAGAAACAACCCAGATTTCTCCATGCAACTTCACAGGCAACACAATCAAGTTGCTCTGTTAAGCTCTGAGAAAGATGATAGTTTCTCAGAGATTTGCCGTTTCTTAGCTTTATCAAATTACTTCACCTCCCTAACCATTGATCCTACTCTCTATGAGGATCATCTGCTTGAATTTTGGAAGACCTGCCAAGAGGTCAGCATGGATGGGGAGAAGGCACTGTCTGCCACAGTGCAAGGGAGGACAATCTTCGTCACTCTGGCCATCATCAACACTCACTTGCAGCTGGATGATGAAGAAGGTGAGTTGTCCTTCCCAAAGGAAGCTGTTAATCATTCCTTTGAGCAGATGGGCTATGAGGGAGATTTCTCTGTAAAGACCTTCAAGAAAGGGAAGGTCTCATCCCAGTGGAAATACCTACTCCATGTGGTTATCCACAGCTTGTCAAACAAGCATGGAGGGTGGGACCAGATTCCTGAGGATCTCTCCTTCATAGTGCATGGAATGGTTCAAGGGGTCAAGTTCAGGTACTTTCAATTTGTCTATACAAATTTGCTTGCTAACTTGGACTCCTTAGAGTATTATATGTTTCCTAGATATGTTCAACACATTCTCAACTGTGAATTGGGCTCACAGTTGAGGGAAACAGATAATATTCTTAAATTGGGACAGATGAAGCCCGACATCTTTAAAATCATGAAGAAGCCAATTGTAGGCTTCTCAGGGGTAGAAACAGCCCTTGTTCCAAAATGTTAGAGCTCATTGCTCAAGGTGACAACCTAGCACCACAAGCTAGTGTTGAACCCACACCTTCTACCTCTCTACCACCAAAAAGGCCACAAGTAACCCTCACCTACCAAAGAAAATCCAAACGAACCCCTACTCAAGCTATTGAGTCTGTGCAGGTCCCCATATACTCACCAATAAAGGAGGAAGTGGACACTAGAGCTCCCACTTCCTCTGAGGAGCAAACCACTCCCATCTCTTTAACAATCAGGGCTGAGGTTCCTCGTGCTCACCCTGATGAGCTCACAAGCCCAACTGCCTTAAGCCTTCACTCTGAGTCTCAACACTCAACTGAACAACCTTCAGGGGACAATTACCATCCCCAGCCTTTGGATCTAAATCAACCCATTCCCAACCTCTCATTCTATACTGATGAAGACTTAGGTTTCAGTGAGTACCAAGAGTCTCTCTTCTCTTCCCCTACTCAAAGAGAGATGAGTACTCCTGAGTCTCCTCAGTCTAGCCCACATCAGTCACCTATCACTGAGGTGGATACTTCTGAACCTGTTAAGAATATCCATATGGAAGAGGCTCTCACTTTTGCAAGTGATTACATTATTAAGACCTCAAACATGGCAACTCAGCCCATTGACATCTCAACTGAGAATGTCAATGAGCAGAGGAAATCCAGCAGCCAAGAACCTGAAGCTGGTGGTGAGAGAGAGGACTTTGGTCCAATCATCTCACCCCCCAATGATTCTTCTGATGAAGAAGAGGGGAATCTGAGACTGATGGTGCAAAAACTGTCAAAAACATGCTCCTATTTAGTCTCTAAGGTTAGTCACCTTGAATCTCAGGTGACTACCCTTCACAATAGGGTCAATGATCAGCAACTTGAGATATCTTATCTCAAGGAAAAACTAGCTGGGAGACCTTTAAGAAGAGCTCGACCAGGAACACAAGAACCTATGAATGTGGTTGACCTAACCTCTAGCTCACCTATGCAAGAGGGTGATGCTACCAAAAAGGGGGAGAAAGTCATTACAGACACAGAACCTGGGAGTTCTTTAGAGAGTACGGACATTGAGGACTCACCATCCTCACTTGCAATTGTGCATACTCAGCAACTTCCTCAAGTTCATATTAATGTGGACTCTATAGACTCTATCATCAGGAGTCTCTATGAGGAAGGTATACCAAGGGCTATGTCATCCCCACCTCAAGGAACTTCAAACTTCATCATTGGGTGGAGGTATGATGCTGATAGAAGAGCCTTTATTCTTCACAGAGTTCAAGGGCAACAAGAAGTATTTGATTTTCAAACCTTGAACTACTATGAAGGTCTTGATCTGGTCAACATGCCACTTGTCAATCCAAGCAAATCAAGACAATCTGACAGGTTAGCACTCAGAATTCAAGACAGAATTACTAAAGAGTTCAGCCTAAGAAGGAGACAAAGGCAAGCAGGTAATGTCATTGGTCAACTGGATGCTGAGGCAGACCCTGAGATTAGCTTCAAAGGGAAAACCTTGGCTGAAGGCCTAGTGATAGAGCCTAAGAGCCCTGTCACATCAACAACTGCTTCAGAAATTCATTCTCTCGGTGAAACACCTACTGGTGAAGGTGTCTCACAACCTCTCTCTGGCCAGAGCTTGGATGCAACACCAAGCAATGAAGGCCAAACCTCTATCCACCTTGAGTCACAAAGGTCTGTGGGTGACAAAAGGAAAAGGATTTTGACTCCTGAGGAGATTGAGGAGGAGGAGGAGGAGGAGAGAGAGAGGAAGAGGAAGCTAAGGGAAGAAAGTTCCTCTGGGTCTTTAGGTTTTATGCAAGCTACAATTAGGGCTGCCCCTAGACCAAACACTCAAGATGATGAGTTGAGGGTAGTCAGGATTACTTACCTGCAGACTAGGAACTATGACATAGATGAGATTATATCTCTCCCCTTAGAGCAATTAAATGAACTGGCTGATATGGAAGTGTCAAGAGAGATGAAAGAAAAAGAGGATGCAAGGTTACATCTCCAATTCAAAGAGGAAAAGAGACAAAAAAGACTATACAAGCATGCTCCTACTCTCTTTCCCAGTTCAAGAAAGCCCTGTGCAAGAGACTATGGCATCTACACAAGAACCTCAGGTAGACAAAGAAACAGACAGACAAAACATGATCAACTACCTGAGTACCAGAGGTCTCTACCAGGCATCTGCACTTCTTCCCTTGTCCTTTGAGTACATTGAGTTTAAGTATCTCAAACAGCTTGAACTTAAAGTGTTCAAAGAACAAAAAGCCACAAAGAGAAAGATGACGAAAGAGGCTGCAAAGTCAAGAGCCATTATCTAAAAGAGTATGAAGAAGTCTGCTTATAGACAAAGGATGATGAGCTTCTTGAAGCAGTATGGATTCTCCGGAAGGAGACTTGGCCCTATGTCTCTATCCATAATGGATGAGCATATCAGGGTAATCAAGGAGAAGATCAAGAGTGGAGAGCTGATTGACTTATACTCTCCTCCAAGTCAAATCCCACCTGAAGTGGAGGTTAAGGTTGAACAACCTGAGACAACACAACCCGGACCTCCTGTTGAGCCTCAGCAAGCTTTATCTTCTGATCCACAGCAGGGTCAAACTCCCTCTCCTTCTGAACCTGTGAGGGAGGAACACCCAACTGAGAAAGACAAGGATGATCAACAAGGTGCTGCAGACCAGTCTTCTCAGTTAAAGTCCTCTAAGAGGAAGAAGATGATGGCTTCTAAACCAAAGTCTAAGAAGAAGAAGTGTGAATCATCTACCTCTACACCTCAGGCTGAGTCAGATCAACCTGAGGAAGTGTATGAAGAGGCAGCCCAATCAACTCCAATTCAAGTGGCTCCTCTTGCAGCTGAGACACCCATCTTATCCTGGACCTTCACTACTCTAATCCAGAAAGATGGCATGTGATCAGAGATCAAGGTGTTGAGAATGTCTATACATGGCAAGACATAATCAACTTACCTCTGCATGATCTCTTTGAGATGAGAAGATATTATGAGAGGTTGAATGATCCTGACCATCTAATGAAGAAGGGTATGGTCATCATTGTGCTGAAGACTACAAACATCTGAAGATCTTCTAAATGTTTTGGTAGCATCAGCCTAGGGGGAGTTTGTAAGAATTCCTATAAGTCTGATGCAGCCAAAACATCCAAAGTCTCTCTGCAAGCATGCACTAAAAAACTGAAGTAGAAATGCTTCGGAAGTTTTACACCATGCCCTAGAAATATTCTAAGTGTAAAATCTTCCGAAGCCAAAAGTGAAGTCTTTCAAAGCTTCAAAAACAAAGTCTTCCGAAGCCAAATAGTGAAGACAGATTTCTTCCGAAGACTTTTAGAGATATGCCTTTATTTGATGTACTTTACCATAAAGCTGGACGCTGCAACTCTGTAAAGTCACCAACTTACATGAGTTGGTGAAAGGTCCATGCTTTTGGTAACTGTACATTGAGGTCTTGAGTCCATGCTTTTCTACTTTATGTACTTTTATCCTTCTTGTAATATATTAGGATGTGAGCTATGGCATGTCATAGTCACAAGTCAAAAGGCAGATATGCCTTTTGATTCTACAATTGATTTTGTTTGTGTCTAGTCAATTGTATCCAGCTGGCTTTCAAAGTATAGCCGTCTGTAGGTTGTAGTATAAGTATTCCATGTTCTTGTTTCTTTCTTTATGCTTTGTAACACTTGTAATAGAACTTGAGAAAGCAATATACTGCATCCTTGAAACCCAATATCTTGTGTTCTCTTGTTCTGTCTCTTACTTATTACTTGTGTTCTTAGTATCATTCTTTTGGTTAATCCAGTTTACTATTTGATTAAGTTTGGTTAATCTCCTCTTTGTGTTGTTGTGTTGTAAGTGATCACCCTTCACCGATCCTGCAGATGATAGTTCTTCAGATAGTGATGATAGTTCTTCTGATGATGATGATAGTGATGATGAAGACAATCAAGAAGGTGACATTAGAGGAAATGAAGAAGAAGTTGATCAGGAAATTGACAGTGAAGAGATTGTATCAGATCAAAGAGATGAAACTGTTGATCATAATGGAGATGATAATGAGATTAATGATGAAGAGAGAGAGATTGGTAATGATGTGAATGATGAAGCTAATGATGCTAATATTGATCAAAATAAAACATTTGATTTTGAATTTATGGATGCTATGTTAGCAGAGCCTATTACACAGAATGTAAGTTCTGGTGTACAATCTCCAAGTCAAATTCAAGAACAACATATTATGATGATGAATGAATCAGTTTTGAAACAAACTAGTGATGTGTGTGTGCAAATTGAGAATGATAATGATGAGAAAGTAGTTGATGACTTAAAAGCAAAAATCGTTGATCAAGATGAACGGATAGAGAAGCTTCAAGATGAGAATGATGTGTTGAAGGTTGAAACTGAAAAGAAAGATAAATTGATTGTTGATTTAGAAGGAAAGATTAAAGAACTTAATGAAGAGATAGAGAAATTAAGAAATAATATACAAGAGAAAGAGAAAGACGCTGAAGCACCTTTGAATGAAAAAGATAATGAACCAGAACCACAGGTTATAGTTGTTGGAAAGTATAGAGAAGCTGAGAAAGGAAAAAGAAAGCTAAATGAAGTTTAAACTAAATCAGTATCGAAGTCAAAAGCTCAAAAGACTGCTGAAGATACTTTGTATGTTGAAGAAAAAGAAGCTCAACAAAAAATAGAAGCACTTGATGATCTTGATTCTGATTTTCCTGATGAATGGTATAAACAAATCCTAGAAGATGAAGATATTAGTGAAGTAGTTGACTCACCAATGATGACTGTGAATGAAGATGTTCCAAATCCATTAGACTTTGAAGATAGATATAATTATCTGGTGATACAGAAGTACAATAGATTATTCTTAGATGGATTGATTGTGTCTCAGATCAATGAAGAATATGAAAAGTGTATGATAGCAGAATCATCAACACCTGTTTGTCCAAATGAGATAAGTCTAGAACATGGTGAATGGGCACCTATGAGTGAAAGTATAAACATAGATGATATTCCTGAGGAGGAATTGCACCATCATGATCCTGATGATATGAGTATTCCTGCATTGAGGATGTGGTTGCAATCAAGGAATTATCCTTGGAAAAGACTAAAAAGATTGCAAGGAGAATCATTAAGAAAGTTGGCGAGAAGTTTTCAATAAACTGAGAAGATGTATAAAAAAATGATAGTACTAGACATGGATAATCCTCAGTATCTGGAGATTACAAAGAGAACTAAGATTCTAAAGCCTCAAGAGATAACATCCATGGATCTAGTGAGAAGAACACATGAAAGAAGGAAAGAATTGATGAGAATGTTTCCAAATACTAAGCAGCAAGCCTATAGAGTTGATTTGGATCAAAAGCAATTATGGAACAAGGCAAGATCTGCTGGAGATTTAGTGAGGAATGTGTTACAAACAGAACAATCTATATCTGTGCTTTTGAATGCTATGATTGTGGCTGATAAAACCAAGGATGTAAAGATAGTAGCATGGAAGTATGATGAGGTGTTTGATGCTTTCTTGATAAAACGAGTAAATGCTATATGTGATGTGTATCATTTTTACTCGAGTATAGTTACTTTGCCAGTGCAAGATTTGAAGGAATTGCATAAGTTACCTCTCATTAACCCATCCAAAGCTGCTAGAGGAGAGAACTTTGTGAAGTTACTTGATAGAGGAATCTCCAGGATGCCATCTTTTCTTCAAACAAGATGTGATCAAGAGGACAAGGCTTATTTTGATCACTAAGGAGAGATGAGAAGAAAGGTGAATCTAGATCAGAAATGACTGATAAATATCTAGAAGCATTTGGAGATCAATACTTTGAAAAAGTAACCAATTATGGTCTGAAAGTGATTGATGGTACTCAGACATCAAAACCAATCAAGAGATGGTTTTATGATTCTGATACATTTCATTTAAAGCTGGTGAGAGATGAAGATGATTGGGAGAAAGACTTGATAAGCTTATTTGGAGTATTTGAGCTGAAGTTATTACATCCAAGCTATATCTCATTTTTTTCTAATCAGAGATTTGAGCAAGTAGCATCAGTTGAAGCTGAAAATAAAAAAAAGTACTTTATGACAATCATCAAAGTGATGAATGTAGCCATGGAGCGGATTTCTTTTAGGAAAGCTCTGGCATATGCAAACATTGTAAAGAAAGATATACATAACATAGATTCATGTGAATATCAAGTAAAGGGGTGTTAGAGGTGCATGTGAAAGATCAAACTGATCCGATTGAATTTTATGCAAATGTTGATATAGCAACATTATCTAAGGAGACTTTGCAGGTAATGGATTCTATGGAGATCAAATCGAATGACTCAAAACCCGAGCAAGGGAAATTAGCTAAAAAGTTCAAATCTTCAATAAAGAAAGCTCTGAGAGAACTGGAGCTATACAAAGAGAAGCCAATGTTTAAGATCAAAGAAGAGCCTGAAGATTTTTTTGACTGAAGACAAATGCAAATCTTAGGGGTGTATTGTTGGAGCCTTAAAGATTAGCATTAGTTTTTAGTTCGGTTTTGTCATAGTATAGGGACTTATTATGTAAATATATGTTCCTTTGTTTCTTGTATTAGTATAAATAGGATTATATGTATTTTGTAGGTGAGACTTTTGCAATAGAACTCTCTCATTCTGTACTTGTAATCCTTTGCTAATATCAATGAAATCACTTTGAATTTTTCTGATAATTTGCTTAGTTGATTACTTTGTGCATATTATTGTCAATTGTAGTTCATCATTAACACAGATCGATCCATTTGAACCTATCAAATTGGTAAGAAGGTCCTCGAATCCGGTCATATGCCTTGAATATCCACTATCTACGTGCCAGGTGCTATTGATAGTCCTTCTCAAATGTTCCTGGAAAATGAATTAAAGAAAATCATTTAGACAAGGGGACCCAAACCTTAACCGGTTTGGTTTTGGAAGACGATGAATTTGTACAAAAGACACTATCAAAAAAATGTTTTATTCTATTTCCTAAGGAACGATTACCTATATTTCTATTTACAATTTCTAGATAATGCTTGATAATATGATCATCTTTTCCACATGTAAAACAATGAGATTTTAGTCCTTTTCTTTTATCTTTTGAATTGGAACATTGTCCATAATAATCTCTTCCTCACATTCAGACATAAGAGAATCACAATCACTGCAAGTCACATGCACTTCTTGTGACTTATTTTCTGAGTCAAATGATCTGTGATGATTTGTGGATTCTCTTATCTCTGAAATGTTACAATCATGTGAGGATGTTGTTTTACTTGGAGTAGAGATCCCAATGGGAGTGAAAGTGGGAATTAGAAGAGAAATGAATTTTTCAAAACAATGATTTGAAGAATTCATATCACCTTTACTCTGAACACCAACTTTTTCATTAATGCTTAAAACATCAACTTTATTTGATTTAAACATTGGGGAATGAGAACAACTGGAATGTAAACTATTCAAATTGCAATCTATGTTACTAGAACTTTTGTCTACAAAAGACTTTTTGGAATCTGAAGAACTAGAACTACTACTGCCAAGACCTCTACTTCCTCCATAAACAAATTGTTCGTATCCCTTGTTATTAAATCATTTGTAGGATGAGGTGTAGGCATTGGAGTATAGCAAAAAGTTCTAGGCGGTGGGTAAACATGAGTGGTTTCCACACCCAATCTTGTCTTAATTCTAGCTCCCCTTTGTTTACTATAGAGTTCCTCTAGCTTCATCCCAGAACTAGTCCATTTATCAAGTTTTGTTTTAAGTTTAGAGGTCTCGAATTTAGCTAAGTTTACCCTTTCTGTCAAGCCATTTACTTCCACATTTCTTTCAAAAGAGTTCTTTTTAAATGATCGTTCTCTTTTAAAGCTTCATTTATTTTTACATAAAATTTTGCTTCATTCTTTTTGTAGATGCATATGTTCCTAGTTTATGAGATTAAATGTAAAGGTCTTTCATGTCTTACACATGTGTAATGAATTGGTTCAATGAAATATAATATGTGATTGATGTTTATTCATGTTTATTTATTTCATATTATTATTGTGTTGAAGTATAATGTATATGTATGATCATATTATATAGGTTTGAGGGTGTTGTACATGATTCTTAGTCAATGATGATTAAGTAATGTGTTCAATATAGTCGAATGAGTATTCATGCTAATGGCCCATACTTATGGACCATACGTATGAATACATCATACGTATGGACCAGTTGCACGACTGAACCAGAAGACTGGATCAGTCATATGATTGAGACATAAGATTGACTCAGTCGCACGACTGAACCTTCAGTCATGCGTATGACTCAATCGCATGATTCATTCGCACGACTGAACCATGCGAATGAAAATCCCTAACCTATAAATACCACCTAATTCGTGGAAAAACATAACAATCGAAAACACTTGATATTCTTACGAACCCTAGCCGTCCAGAACGTCCCAAACAGCCTGTCCAAGTTCATAGTTCGTTTCTGATCGATTCCTACTCGTTCTTAACGTGTGTTTCAATCTTATATCGATCGGGTAATCGTTCTCACCGATTAGATCGCTAATCAAATAGGATTTCGCACTATTTGATCCAGTATAAACGCAGAATCAGTTAGTACTCCGTACGTACATGGTCCCTAACAAGTGGTATCAGAGCTTTGTCTCTTGATTTTGCGTTTGATTCAATTAGAATTGTGTCAAAACTCACGTTTTAACTCAAAAGAGTCATCTTTTTGAGTCCACATGTGTTTTTCGTCGTTTCCAAGCATTAAAGTTGAAGTTTTTCGTCATACGGCAGATTAGGGTTTCTGGGTAAATCGTAATTCGTGTCTAAGTGCCAAAAATTTGATTTTTCCAAACACAGCAGCCTTTAGTCGCACGAATAGCTCATTCGTACGATTGAACTCATTCGCACACTCCATCCTCATGACTGAACTCAGTCGTATCCTTCATTCACAAGACTGAACCACTCAGTCGTTTGAGTCCATTCGCCTTGTTCATACGCATGACTGAATCAAATCGCACGATTGAATTTATTTGCACTCTTCATTCTCATGAGTGATCCATACGCATTGTTCATTCGCACAATTGAAGTTGTTCTGTTCTCAAAGTACAAAGTTCATACAAATGGAAGATCAGTTTTCAACGTTGTTGGAGCTGTAAAAGATAGTCTATATTATCAACATAGTGAAAGTCAACCAAAGTCAACGTCACAGTCAAAGTCAACAAAAGTCAAACCCGACACGTTCGAGACGAGTAACCGAGACGAGACGTTGAAGATTTAGATGACTAGGAGTTTTATTGTAATAAATATATTTTGTGTGAACAAAATATATTTTACTTTCTTTGAGTCATGTTTTAGTCTAAATATATAGTCTAGCGGGTTATGTGTAAATATGGAAACTTAAACTAGACTACAAATAGCCTAATTGTAATTAGAATTAGGTTAATGGTTGCATGACCAATAGATTGAGGGATTTTTGTAAACAATATTATTTGCAATCTAATTGAAGATCAAAGGGGTTTTATGGTGATTATCATTATTTTGATCTAATTCTTCATAATTTGATTCAAGTTTGATCATCCTAGAGTTACAATTTGGTATCAGAGCATTATTGGATCAAATGCATTGAAGAATTGTTGTTGATTTTGAAGATGTTCATCAATTTTTAGAGAGAGAAACTGAGTTTCTAGAGAGAGAAAGTAGATCTGAAAATTCAAATCTCATACCAAGCACAATCAATTCAGCAGATCTACAACAATTTACTACAAATTTGAAGATATACAACTGAAATTCCTGATCTGCAACATATTTTATACAAGAAATTGAAAGAAAAATTCAGATCTGAAGACGTTTCTCTCACACACACTAGTGTGTGTGTTCTTGGTGTTCTTGGAGCTTCAACATCTTCATCCAGCGAATTTAGCACAATTCTGAACGAAAGTTCAAATTTTCCGGCGAAAATACAGTTTCGTCCGGCGAAACTCCGGTGAAGTTCCGGCGAAACTGCAACTCCGGCGAAACTACCAGATTCCAGCGAAATTGTTCTTTTTCCGGCGTAACTACAAAATTTTCAACGAAATTAAAGATATATCAGCGAAATTAATAAAAACAAAGCTGCGAAATTTAAAAAAAAAAAAAATTTGTTGTTTACCACAATCTTTGCAGCCCCAGATTCCAACAGCATTCCTTTTCTCAGCTTTGGCTACATAAGGCGCTTTTTCATTAACCAACATAGATTTCCATTTTGTTCCACCAGCTTTACTAACAACAGCAACAGATTTGTTGCCAGGGTTTTCTTCTTTGTACTGCTTCCTGAACTCCTCCATGAACACGAAGAATGCGCTAGCAGGCCTCTTAGGCTTGTTAGGATCCTTAGCAGATTTCTCCTTACCTGCAGTTTTCTTCACAGCCAACTTGTCATCGGTTTTCTTCACAACACCGGTTGATTTGCCCCCTTTCATGGTAGAATCGTCAGTTAGCAATAGCTTTAGGGTTTAATTTGCTGTGTTGGCTGCCTTCCATCTTCTTGATTTGCTTCCTCAAACTAGCACCATAGCGGGTGCCATACTTCCCAACAATGCCGGCCTTCTTGGTTCTCTTCGTCATTTCTTGAAGCTCGATGAAATCGACTGAGCATTCCAACACCCTAGTTGCCGCCACCATTCTTCCTCGATATCTCCTTCACCACTACACATCTCTGTGAACCTCCACCACCGTTGGAATCAGCATGACGAGGGGAAGAAGATGATATATTGAACGAACCTTGACTCGCCGGAAAAGTTCGCCGGAACCCTAGCCGTCATGAACTTCTCTCATCAATATCTTCTTGGTTGTTGATTTTCAAAGAAAACCGAGGTCACCGTTGAATTCAGAAGGTTGAGTTTAGTGAGAGTAGAGGTCGTTCCGGTCATAGATCGCCGGAATTTTTTTTTCCGGCCGCCAGAAGTCTCGCCGGAAAGAACCCGCCGGAACCCTAGTCTTGTCCGCCTCTCTCTCTACCTTCACACTTATGTGTGTATTATGTTTGTGTTTGATAGGGTTTTCTTAGGTTAAATGGACTTTGGGTTGGGCTAACATTGGGCTGGGTTTTAAAAACTTGGTAAATGGGCTATTTTTATTAGGCTGGGTTTGGTAGCAAATTGTGGGCTAACAATTTGGGATAGTTAAAATAAATACTTGGGCTCTCAAATAACAAATTAATATTGGGTTTCTAATTGGCTGATTATTTTTTTTTATAAAAAAATAATAACAAAATTGGCTCATTAAGAATCAAATAAAATTGACTAATTGGGATTAGTTGAGTTTAAACCGATAAAGAAATATTCAACGATTTTGCAAGATTGTCTAGCGTGACATTTAAAAATAATATTTTTCCCAGGGGAGAATCATTCAAAAATTTTGGGAAAAATATTTTTGGGGCGTTTAATTGTTCAGAATTTTTAATAAAATGTCATCTTCGGAAGATTTTAACTCAGATAATCTCACAATGGCACAAAGCCGGTTTGACTCTTTTGCAGGTACAAAGAAAGAAAAATTGTCTGATTTAATTGATCGATTTTTAAAAGTGGCAAATAATCTAAAGAAGCATGTTCCAGATCTCAGTAATCATGAACAAATTCAAAAGCTTCTTGACTCTCTTCCGTCTGCATGGAATCATCAAGTTAAAATGCTAAAGCAAGAAAAAGGTTATGTCGACACAAAACTTATGGATATGATCAACAGACTAAAATCTTTCGAGCTGGATATCCAAAGAAACGAATTTCAGCAAGCTTTATTCCCACATCAAACCCACGCGCTTAATACTGATCTTGTTTCTTCTGTAACAAGCATACTTGATTACAAATCAGAGATGATTGAAAAGTTGAAGTTATTGAGAACTGATTCGGATTTAAACTATAAATTCAAAGAAACTGTTGAAGAGAATTGTGAAGTTTTAAGAGTCGACAATGACAGTAAACCAGAGTCTATGAGAACCGATGATGATAAGGCTGGAAAAGCTGATAAAAGAGAGAAAGAGTCTGAGGCTAACAAGATGCTGAAGGTCAAAGAAGAGGAACAACAAGAAATCACATGTGTTTGCAACTGTGAAAAGAGCTTAGCTGCAGAACGAACTATCATGGGTCTTCCTTATGAGACTGTTCAGGATATGTGTTCTTCGTCATGCAAAATCCGGTTATTTGGGATTTATAAGGCAAACAGATTGTTATTGGAAAATGAAAAAGAATTAAAAACAATCAATCAGGAGTTAAAGAAAAATGAAATTGCTTTTTCAAGAAAACTTAATGAAGCATTGGCTGAAAATGATCTTTTAAGAAGAACTATTTTGGAGCGTAACATTGAAATTAATATTCTGAGAGAAAGGGCTGTTTTAGCTCAATTTGAAACGACAAAGCTTCAAACAAAGCTTGATAAATGGACCCTTTTACACATGAAAAAGGATGAGCTTATTGCTAAACAACAAGGGGCACGGGTAAAACATGGGATTGGATATAAATCTGATGGTGAAACAGTATTTAATTCAGTTCCACCTCCTTCTACCTTATGTTATTCACCAATTCCCAGACCTCATCCTAAAAATGATTTGTTTGAACAACCTAATAATAGTTTGAATGCACGTTTGAGCGGTGTCAATCTTAATGAGATGCGAGATGATTATGATTCTACAATTGGTATGGGATACAATAAACCGAATGCTGACAGTCAAGATAACGATTGTTCAGTTCCGGTTGTTTGTAAATCTATATCTACTATTTCTTCTAACTTCTTTGATAAGTTTAAAGCAGATGAAATTCCTACTTTTGAGCCTGTCAAGGTTGTGACAGAAGAGATAAATCAGGAATCATCTAATCATCAAATTCCAACAACAACAACATATCCTATTCCTGTCAATCAAGATCCATTGGAAGCAGATCTGTGTATACGAGACTGGTCAAGCTCAGATGATGAATCAAACACAAAGGACCGTGTCAGTTCATCAAAGATCAAGATATCATCTGAAATTGTCAAGCCTCAAAAGCTTCCAAAAGCTGAATCAAGACCTATACGGATCTCTTCTCCAACTGCAAAACAAGCCAGTCAACCAGTGAAGATCTCATTCACTGTTCAGCAAAGGAAACTTCAGAACAAGCAAGGATCTCCAACAACCTCAACGCAATCTCCAATTTCAAATGCTTCACACGGGTCAGTCAAGCATCAAAAGCCTTTCAAGGCTTGTTTTGAATGTGGAAAAGAAGGTCATGTGGTAAAGAAGTGCCCTCAAAGACTTGTTTCGAATGGTAAAGGCAAACCGAATTGCTTCTCCGGATCACAGTCCACAAAGAATGTTCTAGTTGGTAAAGGCAACACGGGTTGCTACTCTGGTTCAAAAGGTAAAAAGCAAACATCTTTGAATGGTTGGATGAAAAACCCTCCATCCAAACCTTTTCACGTGAAGTCGGTTTCATATGATACAAAGATGAAAATGACCAAAGGTTCAAAACCAAATTATTTTCCTTCCAGTCTTAAACAGAAAATGATTTCCAAATTTAATTCATTCAAATCCAAGTTATTTGAACCGAAACAAATTTGGCAAATTAAAAAGAAGGATACAACAATCCCCAATTGTTTAAACGGTTGTGTGCAGAAGCTTGTTACTTATCTTGATGAAAAAGGAACTTCCAGGACTACGATGGCCTGGGTTTCCCTTTCTAACTAATTTGTTAATGAGTACAGGAACAATTCAGGAGGACTGTTAGTAATCCGGTTTACTGACAGGGATTTTTCCTAATTCAAATTTGAGGCGGAACAAACAGGTTAAGGTCATGAAATTATATCCACAATCTGGATTTTTATCTGCATTATCACAGTTCTCACTTCACAGTCACTGCATATTTTTTGAGAATTTATTTCTTATTTTCATATCAGTGAAGTTTGGAAGACCTTCTTTGATAAATTTTTATTTTTGTACAGTTTAAAAACAATTAATAAAATAAAAAATAAAATAAAAAAATAACTAAAAGTAAATAAAAAAGTTATCAAAAAAAAATTTAGGGGGAGAGTATAAGTAAATAAAAATGAAAAGTGTACTGAGAACTTGATTCGAGATGACTGAGAAATGATTGTATATCATCTTGAAATGCTTGTTTTTGCATGAGAAATGATAGTAACTGATACTGTTATCTGATTTACATCTTATTCTTAATTGCAAATAATAGGAAAACAAACAGATGCTTTAATGATATGCTTGGTAGACTCAGCCTGAAGAATAAAGTAGACAGCAGCATAATGATTTAAATTAAAACATCGTGCTTAAGGATGTCTGGATTTACGCAATCATTTTGGCCTGCACAAAAACTGAGTCCCGACAAAAATTGGATTGAGAATTGATCTTTCACCCACCATGATACAATTCATATATGTCATATCTTTGAGCTATGTCTGGTGTATTTATGTGTCTTGTGTTTGTGCTAATCTCCTCTGCTGTACGGAAGTACTGACCTGGAGTGATGATCTCCTCTTCTGTACGATAATACTGACCTGGAGCTCTCATCAGCACATGTTTAAATGGTTATCTCCTATGTTATACGTGAGTATAGATCTGGAGCTCTCACCATTTTGGTCTAAGTTGTGTCAAATCATCTAAAAGATGAATTCATCATAGAATGCAATATTCTGTCGATAATCACTTGCACACTAATGCACACGCCTTGCTCTATAAAGATCGTAACAAAATTCAAGAAATCCTGAGGTTGGGTGAGGGTTTTTGCCAAATGATTGTGGGGTCCTAGCATTCTAAAGCATTTAATCGAACCTTAACGAATCATTTACTGCTTGTTGAAAAAGATAGGGCATGAGTTTAAGTGGACAAACATATCAGTAATCGTTATTGATCTGTTTGAGAATTTCAAAATCATTTAAAGACTGTGATTAGATTTAGTTATCAGTGTGATCTCATTGCTTGTCGATGATTAAATTCATCTTTGTGCTAAAGTATATCTTGAGGATGTGATCTCATGATCGATTAAG
Source organism: Flaveria ramosissima (assembly GCA_025215565.1). Classification (NCBI taxonomy): domain Eukaryota; kingdom Viridiplantae; phylum Streptophyta; class Magnoliopsida; order Asterales; family Asteraceae; genus Flaveria; species Flaveria ramosissima. Next base: position 15,162,297 of record CM046042.1, on the reverse strand, counting down.
TTCTCGGTAATTAAAACAATATATACAAATAAAAATTGATATATAAAATTAAAAAAAAATATAATAAATTTTCATTTCAAATTTTCTTTTAGGTATTCCATATTATGTTAGTTACAATTTTATTATTTTTCATGCATTTCACGGAAATTGCGCACAAACGAACACGGGTTCGCTTGTTTTTCACACACAAATAAACACGAGTTTATTTTGTTAAAATGAAATGATCTAATTAGAAATGTCGAGATTGTGTTTGAGAATGTGTTTCAGGTTTTTGCTTTAAGTGATGGCCGATCATCAGTTAAGCAGTGTACCTGATCAGAGAGCCTGTTCCTCAAGTTTGCAGAAGATACCGAGCTAGGAATCCTCCTCCTACATCTTCTGAAGCACTCAAGATTAGAGATTTGGGAAACCTATTCCAATATCCTTGTATAGCTTGCACTCGAAAAGGGGGAGCATATAAATAGGGGGAGCTTATGAGATGAAAAATCTTTCTCATCAGATTCAGAAAGATTCAAATTGAAGATCTTTCTATTGTTGACTTCTCGATGCTGATTTCGTTTGAAGACGTTGATAATGATAGACTAAGGGGGAGTATTGTTGGAGCTGTAAAAGATAGTCTATATTATCAACACAGTGAAAGTCAACCAAAGTCAACGTCACGGTCAAAGTCAACAAAAGTCAAACCCGACACGTTCGAGACGAGTAACCGAGACGAGACGTTGAAGATTTAGATGACTAGGAGTTTTATTGTAATAAATATATTTTGTGTGAACAAAATATATTTTACTTTCTTTGAGTCATGTTTTAGTCTAAATATATAGTCTAGGGGGTTATGTGTAAATATGGAAACTTAAACTAGACTATAAATAGCCTAATTGTAATTAGAATTAGGTTAATGGTTGCATGACCAATAGATTGAGGGATTTTTGTAAACAATATTATTTGCAATCTAATTGAAGATCAAAGGGGTTTTATGGTGATTATCATTATTTTGATCTAATTCTTCATGATTTGATTCAAGTTTGATCATCCTGGAGTTACAAACGTTTACTGCCAGGAAGGACTCACGCATCCAGAATCTACTACTTCTGGAGAATGAGGTAGAAAATCACAATAAACCGCCAAAGCTTATAACGTTGGACGACTATCCTCAGTGGAAACAGTGGTTTGAGATTTACCTAAATGGAGTTGATCCCAATCTTTGGACATCCATCAAGACTGGTTATACAATGCCAGTTAGTGCAAACGGAGTTAAGTTAACATTGGCAGGAATGAGTGAAGCTCAAAAGATTCTCTACAATGCTGAGAAGATAGTTTATGCTCTACTGACTCAGTCAATCCCGAAAGACATCTTTCACCAATTTTCTGAGAACAAGCAGGCCAAAAAGTTGTGGGATGCATTGGAGAAGAGATACGAAGGAAATGCAACGTTAAAGGCACTGAAGGCTAAGGCTCTCAAGAAGGAGTTCGATAACTTCTCTTCTATAGGAAATGAGAGCTTAGATGACATCATCGACAGGTTCTACCATCTGATGAGTGAGCTACACACTCATGGTGTAACGATGTCTATGGAAGATAAGCTTTCAAGCTTTGTAGATGGTTTGCCAGAGAAATGGGATTCATTTGTGTCCAACTTGAGACAAAACGACATACTTGCTACGTTGGACATAAACGACTTCATCTTAAAGTTAAGGGAGGAGGAACTGAGGCTAAAGTACAAGTCAAAAAAAGGATCTTACATTCAGAATCCTTCTCTATATAACTCAGTTCCTACTCCAACTGGTTCAGGAGCACCACTACAAACAGCGTTTGTGTCCGGTTCTGCGGCTCCTTCCCAAACCACTGCTTCAGGACTAGAAATGTCTGGGTCATCGTCGACTCAATACATAGTGCCTGAAGCCAATACAACGAAGTTGAAGACCGAGAATCTCGGTAATATCATAGTGGAAGTTGCAAAGGAGCATATGGATCTTCTAGCAGCAGTGGTCCAATCGTATGATGGCTTTGTTGCTGGGAAGATAGGAAATTGTCATCTTGCAGATGAAGACTACGAGCAGGTTGACGAGAATGAGCTGGAAAGAATGGATATCATGTGGGCTCTAGCAAGTGCAGTGAGACGAGCTAAAAAGTTTGTCAAGAAGACGGGGCAGAGTCTAGTAGCCATGAAAGATACGACTTTTGGTTTCGACAAAACCAAGGTCACCTGCTTCAACTGTGGTGAATAGGGGCATTTTAAACGTGAATGTGTGAAGCCCAAGAAAACGGAAAATGGTAACACATTTCCTACTTTCAACCGTCAAGACAAAGACATGGTTGGAACTAGTTCTTCAAGTAAAGAGACTAAGGCACTAACTGCTCAAGGTGATGAAGGACAAGACTGGTCCTTTCGATTTGTCTCTCCTGGAGAATCAAACATTGCTTGTGTAGAAGCATTGGATGATGGATCTGAAAGTGAAAGTGAGATTGCAGCTAAGCAAGCTATGTCAGATTTAGAAGAAGCTATAAACGTGGTAAATCACGTGATTGAGGAAGAGCTTAGAGCAACTAGTTCAGAAACTCCAACAACAGAAGAGTCAACCTCTGCATTGATGGATGATTCAACTGACTCCTCACAGGTAAGTACCTTAGATCAATTATTTAATAAACATGCTTGTTCTGAATGTGAAAAGTTTAGGGAAAGCATTGATCTAAAATTTTCTAGGTTATTAGAACACAATGATAACTTAGTAAATGACTTACAACTCTTCATGAAGCTAATCGTATATTAAAACAAAATGAGTGTAGTTTTAAAGAAAAGATAGAACTTTTGGCTAAACAACTAAGGGAAACCAAAGTTGTTGCCTTAAATCTATCTAATGATATAAAGTTCTATTTAAATTCATTAGAAGAAACCAAAAAGGAGAAAGCAGTTTTGGAAGTCGAGGTTAATTTATTAAAACAAAAACTGCATAGTTGGGCTAGTTCTTCTCACATAGTACAAAACTTAGTGAAAGAACAAAACAATGGGGAAGGTTTGGGATACAAAGTCGTGCCACCACCACATGAGATCCTTTTGAATACAAAATGTAGACCTATTAATAACAACCCAATTAAGGATCATGTGGTGTCTACTCCTCTAGTTAGTGATCTTGATTCCACGAGTAAGACTGTGAAATCTGACAATAAACAGAAGGAGGCTATTTTGAAAGAAAAAGGCAAGATGCCAGTTGAGAATTTGAATGATGCATTCAAAAGGGTTAATGTAAGGTCAGGTTCACCAACGTCCATTTCAGAACCCAAACTGACTAAACCAGTTAACCACAAACATATTAATCGTCAAAGTCCAACCAAAGTGCAAGTTAAGGATGTCCAAAATGTTAAAACAATTCAGTTTGTTAATAAGGATGAAACATCTAAAAGAGTAGTGACAAAACCAAACCAGAAACATCTCACACCTTCACTAAACTCAACATCACACAAAAGTTTTCCTCAATCTGTAGAAGGGAGATCTTGCTACAATTGTGGAAAACGAGGACATATTTCTCCTAATTGTCCTTATTATCAGACGCCCAAAAAGAAAATTGAACTTTTTGATGCAAAACCAAGTTCTTCTAAAACAAGATCTAACACTCCACCTAAGAGTGTTAGTGAACCTAAAGTTCAAAACATATGTCAGGTGTCTGTTTACCACAAACAGGCCTTACACAAGACTGGCTTATGGAAAGAAAAATCAAGTATAGGGTCTGATAGTGAGAAAGATAAGAAGAAAGATATGTCCTCATCCTCTAAAGGACAATGGGTTGAGTTTATGATGTGTGATTTCTCCGGGTCACCCAAGCCAGTTAAGGCTTGGGTCCCAAACCTGAACTAATCATTTCTTTTGTATGTGCAGGGTGTCCGCTACAACGCTATCACTAATACCTGGATTATTGATAGTGGGGCGTCCAGGCACATGACAGGGAATTCGTCTCTCCTTTTCAACGCCAGACAAATTATAGGGGGACATGTTTCATTTGCTGGGAATAAAGGAGGTTACATCACAACTCAAGGCGAAGTGGCAAACGAGAAAGTGAAGTTTGACAAGGTCAACTACGTTCAACAACTACAGAACAACTTACTTTCAGTCTCCCAGATCTGTGATAAAGGATTCAAAGTTGTATTTGACAACAAGAAGTGCTACATGTTGAAGAAGGACTATGTGATTGAGGAGGGTAAAATTCTTATGTCAGCTTCAAGATATAACGACTTGTATGTCTTTGATCTATCAAAAGCCTCCACAACTGATCGCACTGTTTAATGCTTCCTGTCAAAGGCAACTGAGAGGGATTCAATCTCCTAGCATAGGAGAATGGGACACATTAATCCAAGGAAGATGAATCATTTAGTTTAAAATGATTTAGTGAATGGAGTAACTGTCAAGAACTTCCAACTCCCGGATTTTTGTGTAGCATGTAAGAAAGGGAAACAGACCAAGAAGTCTCACAAGTCAAAGAAAGTTCATTCAATTGATCTTCCTCTTGAGCTTCTACACATGGATCTGTTTGGTCCTGTCATTACAAAGAGCATTGCTAGAGATCTGTATTGCTTTGTAGTAATGGATGATTACTCAAGATTCTCTTGGAATCACTCTACAAGCTGAAACTTTTGAATCATTCAAACATCTAGTTACTACTTTGGAATCACTCTACAAGCTGAAAGTAAGGCAGATTCAATCAGACAACGAAACAGAGTTCAAGAATCAGTGGATGGAGGCATAGTGTAGAGAGAGAGGAATCGTTTATCAATTTACCTCTGCCTACACTCCACATATGAATGGCGTTGCTGAAAGGAAAAATCAGAGCCTGATAGAGACTGCCAGGATAATGCTAGCTGACTTAAAACTGCCTATTCAATTTTGGGATGAGGCAGTGGCTAATGCTTGTTACACGCTTAATAGAGTCTTAGTGGTCAAACGACATGGGAAAACATGTTATGAGCTGCTCCAGCGACGTAAACCCAACTTGGAGTATCTAGAACCATTTGGGGCACCGTACATGTTGTTGAAGAAAACTCAGACTGGGAAGTTTAGTGAGAAGGTAGAAGAAGGTATCTTTCTTGGATACATCATACCAGACAAGAGAGTTTATAACAACTCAACAGGTCAGGTAGAAGTGTGGTGTAACGTTGATGTTCATAGATACACCACCCCCCTGCTAGAAAAGGACCCTCCTTCTTCTTCAACTATGAGGGATTCTTTAAATCCTTCAATATAGCGCCTTTGTATACTGATGATGAGCTTTCTGCTAAGATGATGTACGATAGTCTGAACACTCCATTACCAGACTCAACATCAATGGCTCCATTAGATGATACTTCTAGCCCTTCAGGGGGAGAGCTTGAAGTAAGTGATTCTTCCTCTGAAGATGAAGCAGTTGAGACTGAAAATGTGAATCAGGAGGGACAGGTTCCCAATAATGAAAGTACACAAGCATCACATCCTGATGCCTCTGACACTTCGGAACCTCATACTCCAACAGCTTCAGATACTGAAACTATGGTTCACAATCTGGATAATGAGGTAGTTGTTCCCACCACTCCTGGATCCCAAATTAATGTTTATCATCCTTTGGACAATGTCATTAGAGATGTTCGATCAGGAGTATAAACAAGAAATCAGCTATACTCGGCTGATTATGCCTCAGTCACGGAAAAAGGATATCTTCACGATGGTGCATATTGATGTTTTGTGTCTCAACTTGAGCCAAAATATGTGAGTGAAGCCCTAAATGATGAGGCATGGGTCAGTGCAATGCAAGAAGAACTCCTACAGTTCAAGAAACTAGGAGTATGGACCCTTGTGGACAGACCAAAAGGTGCTAAGATGATTGGCATGAAATGGGTCTTGAAGTGTAAGAAAGATGACCAAGGAGTCATAATAAGAAACAAGGCTAGGCTTGTGGTTCAAGGATTCAGACAAGTCGAAGGCATTAACTACAATGAAGTGTTTGCACCTGTGGCTCGGATGGAAGCAATCCGTATCTTTCTAGCCTATGCATCCTACATGAAGATTAAAGTCTATCAACTATATGTGAAAAGTGCATTCTTCACGGTGAAATCCGTGAGACAGTCTACGTCAGTCAACCCGAAGGATTCGAGGATCCTTATCATTAGGATAGAGTTTACAAACTAGACAAGGCTCTCTACGGGCTCCATCAAGCCCCTAGAGCCTAGTATGAGAAACTCTCAACTCATCTAGTGAAACATGATTTTCGCAGAGGAGTTATTGACTGTACGTTATTCATCAAAGAAAAAGATGGTGATTTACTGCTGGTACAGATATATGTTGACGACATAATCTTCGGTTCCAAGAATGAAGAATTATGTAAAGAATTTGAATCTGTAATGAAAGCAGAGTTTGAGATGAGTGCTATGGGGAGATGAAGTTCTTTCTTGGCTTATAGGTGGATCAGACACCCAATGGAATCTTCTTGCATCAGACCAAATATGTAGGTGATATCCTCAGTCGGTTCGACATGGAGAATGCTTCAGTTGCTGGAACTCCACTTGCCACTAACCACGATGTGGCACCCGACGAAAGTGATGATCTGGTTGATGCTACAATGTACAGAGGAATGATCGGATCCCTAATGTATCTCACAGCCTCTCGTCTTGGTATTATGTATGCAATGTGTCTTTGTTCCAGATATCAGGCAAAACCAAAAGTGAATCATCTCATCGGCGTTAAACGGATCTTTCGTTATCTGAAGGTTACTCCAACACTCAGGTTGTGGTATCCTCATAATGATGACTTTAAGCTTACAATGTATAGTGACTCGGACTATGGTGGTTGCAAGATGAATTACAAGTCAACATCTGCGGGATGTCAGTTCTTTGGTAGACGGTTAGTCACCTGGCAGTGTAAGAAGCAGACATCAGTTGCTCTGTCAACTTATGAAGCTGAATATGTTGCTGCTGCAAGTTGCTGTTCACAAATCATTTGGATTCAACAGCAAATGCGCGACTACAGTTTGCAATTTTCTAACACCCCTATCTTTGTTTTCAGCTGCTATTGATGTCACCAAAAATCCGGTCCAATATCCTAAAACTAAACACATCGGTATTAAATATCACTTTATACGTGATTGTTTTGAAAAGCAATTAATCGATGTTGTTAAACTTAATACGGATTTTCAACGCGCCGACCTCTACAAAAAAGCATTTGATAAACCGTGGTTTTTTATATCTTTTAAAGGTTAATGGCGTGAAAAAGAAAAGTGATGTGATTCTAGACGAAGAAAGTGCGTAGTCCGACATGCTTTTTAGTTTCTTTTATTTTCTTTTATTTATTTTATTTTCCTGTCTATTAAAATCCAAAAACATAAAAAGATTTTCGGTTTTAGAATTTTAGGGGGACAATAGGTTAGTTTAGTATTTAATTCGTGCAGTATTTAATAACTTAAAAAAAACGAGGGAGGAGGGTAAAAGAAATGAAATCAAATTTGTGATTCTGATTCAACGCCTATGAAAAATGATAGTACACAGGGAACAAATTGTTTGGGATCTCAAAAGCACCTAAATGATTAAGATGAAAAATTCAAAGTATAAATCTAGGAAGTCTAAGCAAAATAAAAGGAAAAATGATAGTATACCTAGAGGTTGCTAGTCCATTGTATGATATGCCGGGAGATTCAACACAATAGATGAGTAGACCTCATTGGTAATTTAAATTCAAACTAAATTGTTCAACTTGTTGTGGGTTCCCATCTTATCCCTGGTTAACACAATCAACATAATTCCAATAAGGGGTGACGAGCAAAATAAACGCCACAAATGTGTGCGGATGACCATAAAAATGAGCAAAGCACATGAAAAAAATGTTAAGCGCAATCAAGCTAATGACTAATGTTGTTGGTGCGTTACGTACAAAAAGAAAAGAAAAATGCTCTCACAAGAAGATAGGTTGTGTGCCTCTCTGCTGTGCGATGGCACTGACCTGAGGATAAGCATAACCTAAATATTCTAGAATTCATTGTTGTTTGCGCCTCTCTGTTGTGCGATGGCACCGACCTGAGGCTTGGCATCTCTTTGAAAGCTCTTAAAATAGTCTCTTCTTATCAAATATTCGTAGACCGCTCAAAAATCTCCTGAGGAATGTTGATTACCATATAAGTGTAGGATCCACAAATGCTTGTTGAAATAATATAACCTAACTCATCACCAGTGTGAGTAAAAAATATATGTATGGATTTAAGAGGACAAATATACTGACAATCATCGTGGCTGCAATTCTTGACAGTCAAAATCATTGTATGCATCTTATAGCTCTAGTATGATTTCCTAAAATTGCTATTGACTCTTGGTCAAAATAAGGATCTAGCATCAAAATGTTTTATTAAACTGTACCAAATGATTCTGATACACCTGTATGATTCCATAATAAATCGTTCCAGAAATGATCAAATTAACTTGAAGCTGTGCTGTTCAGGAAGAAAAATCTGCTAGACGGTTTTCTAAAAGATTTCAATCCATCTCTAATCAAAAACCCAAAAATATGTCTTGTTCTGTCTTTGATTTCAAGTTGTTTTTCTATTTTTCTAGTTTTTTCATTAGGTAAAAGTCGGACTATACAACTAGATGAATTCTGTGGATCACTCACTAAAAGGGGTCACGTCTGAGGTGATCAAATGGTTTTAAATTTAAAGGATCACCTCTGAGGTGATCAAATGTTTTCAAAGTAAAAGGATCACGTCTGAGGTGATCAAATGTTTTCAAATTAAAAGGATCACGTCTGAGGTAATCAAATGGTTTTAAATTAAAAGGATCACGTCTGAGGTGATAAAATGTGTGTCAAATTAAAAGGTCATGTCTGAGATGATCATTGTGCATAATGTTGTATCAAAAGGTAAAACTTTAAGTGTGTGAAAGTGTCTGAGGTCAAACTTATAAGTATGAGCCAATCACACGATTGAATCATTAGTATGAGCCAATCGCACGATTGGACCATAAGTATGAGCTAATCGTACGATTGGACCATGAGTATGGGGCAATCATACGATTGGACCATGAGTATGGAACATCCATACGAATGGATCACCAGAATGAACCATTCATACGACTGGATGAAGGAGTATGAGCCAGTCGCATGACTGAACCCCAGTCGCACGAATGAAGCATGAGTATGGGCTCAATTGCACGACTGGAACATGCGTATGGGTCTAGTCGTACGATTGAACATTAAGACATTATAAAAGATGGGTGAGTCGGTCGCATTTCTCACCACCCATCAAATCATTCAAAAACCTGCTCATACGTAGACACCCTGCCAAAATTTCATCTCACCTTGATTTCTTGCCAATTGTGTTACTAACCGATCTATTGTTCATCTACAGGTATTGTGGGACTAAAATCGATCAAAATGACCGGTGAAACCAAACCCTAAATGACCAAATTGGCTTAAATCAAGAAATCAGTTAAACCCTAAAAATAGACCACTTAAATGGACATTAAAGTTGACTTAAAGGATATTAAGTGCTATTTAGAGTCTCTGTGAACCTAATGAGTCTAAACACGACGTCTAACATCAAGTTTTGACAAAGATTCAAGGTCGGAGTGTCGCACAAAGCCTTCTGCTAATGAACACTCCGAATGAACTTCAGTCGCACGATTGAGCCTGGCGCACGATTCAATCGCACATATGAATCATGCGCATGGGTTCAGTCGCACGACTGATTCAATCACAGGCTCAATCGCACGACTGAACTCAGTCGCAGGCTCAATCGCACGACTGAACTCAGTCGTATGGTTCAGTCGCACGACTGAGCCAGTTTGATCAAAACAGTTTAAGTTCTACTGTCTTCTGTTATGCACATCTCTAATGTATATGTTTACTGTGTTACAGAAACATGGGTGATAGATGGACCATGACCCCCAAGCACAAAATATGTGCTCACTTGGATGCCACCACTCGGAATGCTTCTGAGTTTGCTGGGATAATTGCATTTCTTAGGAGATCGAGGATCTTCAAAGCTATTTCGACACCATGCACACCTTACAGATCCATACAGCAGACATTCTGAGAAAGCGCCAGAGTTGACCGGTCCGTTGAGCCACACCGTATACAGAGCTCCATTTTTGGTCAAGAGATCGAGATCACTGAGGATGATTTGAGACGGGTCTTAGGTCTGGGTGAGGACGGAGCCCACCCAACTAAGCTACATCCCCTCACGGTCCGGGGATGCTTCATGAGGATCAAGTATGCCGGTGACTTAAATGTCGGCGTACTGAACAAGAGCAACATGTGCCCTCAGTTCAAGTATCTGGCACATGTGACCCTGAAGTGTATAGCCTCCAGGCGTGGAGGATTTGACGAGCTCTCCGCTCAAATCCAGAATGCATACGTTGCACTGGTACTGAACCACCAGTTCAGTTTTTCTCGCATGATTTTCTCCTATCTAATCGAGAACCTTGAGGCTAAAGCCAAGGAAGGCTTTTGTATGTATCCACGCTTCTTACAGATGATCATAGATGAGAAGCTTCCTATGCTGCCAAAGGAGAAAGATGATGCAGTGGTGCTTGAGGTGATGGATGATACCACCTTAGGCAGGATGAAAGTTCACAGGGGGAAGCAGGTGAAGCCCCCTGTCAGGAGACTCTTTGGGCACTTGGCCAGGGATGATTACGTGCTTCCTGCTCGCAAGAAATGGCGTCACAATGACAGTGAATCAGATACTGAGCCCCTCATGAGTGCCACATCCGACGACGATGACGATGATGATGACCAAGATGGCGGTCAAGGTGGGAGAGATGCAGATCCCAGTACTTCACGGGCCACTGATACTTCTTCTATATCTTCACCACCTCCACCTACTACTTCTTCGACTCCAGGTGGATCTGAGCAGGCTGTTATTCATCCTGATTTTCTGATAGAGGAAGAAGAGGAGACAGATGATGAGCCTCTGATACAGACGGTTGGGAGCCGGGTCGTGGCCACTGAGAGAGGGATCAGGGCGGTTGGTGGACACCAGGCTGAGTCTAAGGGTGATGCTACTGATGTGACTGATCCTTCCTACACCCTTGACCAGCCTAGCAGCCAAGGGGGAGCGCCTATGGCAAAGGGCTCTAGGATGAAGAGGATGGCCCAACCATACAGGACGAAGGGCAATAGGCCAAGATTTACTTTGATTACCTCTTCTGACACCACCACCACTATCACACCTACCACCACAGCTACTACTTCCACCACCACTCCTCCCAATACCACTACCACAACCACTCCACCACATCCCACTCACATTCCACCTCCCATATTCACCACATCTACCACCACTACCACCACCCATCAAGCCGGGACATCCACCCAAGCCCCAATCACCCATGACTCCACTCTATCTAATGTTGGGTTAGAGGAACAGCTGGCAAACCTCAACAGGTTGGTGCTAAAGCTGTTAGCTACAGATCACATAAGGGCAAATCAGATTAACCAACTGATAGCGATCAACAACGCCCAAGGAAAGCAGATTACACAGCTGACTGAGAGGAGTGATCAGTATAAGAGGGCTTTAGGCCGAGCTCACCACGCACTTACAAGTCAAAATGAGCTGGTGTTGGCTTCGGTGAAGAGATTTGAGGAGCTTGAGAAGAAAAATAAGAAGATACTGCTAAAGCTGAAAGGGTCAAAGAGTGAGCCTCTAAAGATCAAGGATGGTGATGGTGATGATGATGATGATGGTGATGATGATGATAATGATGATGATGATGATGATGATGATGATGATGATGATGATGATGATGATGATGATGATGATGATGATGATGATGATGATAAGGATGAAGATGATTCTGAAAAAAATGTTAATGAAGGAGGACTGAACGATAAAAATAAAGCGGATGATGATGATTAGGAAGGTGATTACCTGCGTCAGCCTCAAATTCTCAAGCTAAGGAGAGGCGAACTAAAAGAAACCAAGATCAAGGAGCCTCATCCTTCGCTCCTCCAGCTGAAGAACCCACTATTCAAGACAAAAGTAATGATTAGATGTTTTTGTATTTAAAAACTTTTGTACTTGAATTATATATTGCATTAATGTAATTAACCATCATCTATGTGTGTTTATGTTTAAATACTTTATATGATGACTTATGCGTGATGTGATTAATGTTTAATCAAACAGATGAAGCTCAACAGGTAGATGAGTATGATGTCCAACCCCTTCAGCAGGTCAAGTCTCAATTAACCATGATTCTTGACTTGCAAGGGATAGTTAGAAGATCTGTGAGCTACACTCCAGAAGAGGGAGAGATCATACATGACTTAACGGATGAACAACTTGCTGAAATATTCAGGCTGAATCCGAATGAGCTGGTAAAAGATGCTCCAACAATTGATATGGCTAGTGACGATGAGCTGAACGATGTTGATGGAATTGAGATCGAGGACGTCACTGCTGAACATTATCCAGAGTACACTGACCACGAAGGTAATGTTATATCCAACTTGGGTGATACTTTTGGCAATGCTACATTTGAGAAGCTGGATGAAGTAGAGAAAGAAAAGGAGAAAGAAGAAAGCTCAGCCCAAGCTTCGGACGCTAATGTTGACATAAAGAAAGCTGAATGGGCAGCTTGTTTTGCAGAGATGAAAGCCCAAGGCGTACCGCCAAAGCAGAATGCCTACACAAAGCTCTACAAAGTCAAAAGACATCAGAAAGTGTCAGGCAAGATCATAGCGTGGGCATATTTTGAGGACTTAGGAGTCTATCTGTAAAGAGAGAGAAGGGGATCAAGTACTTCAGATACCCTCATGATCTGAAGACTCTCCCTGGTTTTGAGCTCAACCGTCTGGCATGCTTAGATCTTTTGTATGCAAATCCAAGGAAGATGTCAGGATGGTTCGAGGCTGCGTTGAAGAAGGAATACGACACCAGGTGGGTAAACTTCAGACCTCAACAACCTAAGAGGTTAATTCATAAGTCTGAAGTAGACCCTATATCTGGGAAGCCTAAAGTTGTGCTGAAGTGGAGTCCCCCATGCACGATGTCAAAGATTCCCTTACGGGAAATGCCTCAGGACTTCACTCCACACTTCAAATGGTGGTATTACGACTGGCGGACAGGCAAAGCGGTAATGGTTCTAAACAAAGATGAAAAGATTGATACTATCCGGGTATTTGATCCTATGTGGCTTACAAACTTGTCGGCTGAAGATGTCTACACATTATACAAGTGGCCACTGTTCTTGTTGGACCAAAAGAACCAATGAGCCTGATCAGAAAAACCTCTAAGTCCCACAGACATTATAACTACTGAAGAAGATCACAACAGCTGAAGACATCAGCTGATTACAAAGGTCTGAAGACAAAGTCTGAAAGTAAAGAACTGAAGACAAAGTCTGAAAGTGAAGTACTGAAGACAAAGACTGAAGACCAGAGTGATCAGTAGTTGTCACAACAGCTGAAGTTGTTAACTTCAGTAGTTGTGATGGTTTTTCCTTTTCAGTACTTGTAATTTTTCCTTTCAGTAGTTTATTGTTTCAGTAGTTTTAAGTCAGTTGTTTTATGTTCTTGTACTTAGCATTCTATGAGATGTGATCAGTTATTGAGAACATTTCAGTAGTTTGCATTATTTCAGTTGTTTGTATAATTCTGTTAGATGTCACTATCAAGTGACATCAGCAGACGTCACATTCCTCTATATAAGGGATGTTGACCTAGTTGTATTCTAACCGAAGCATTACGCGTGAATGAAAATATTCCTTTAACAGAAATTTTCTCTCTCTATAATTGTTATTGTGTGTTTGCATATTCATCACTTTCTTGCTTGAATTCGATCTTATTTTGTTATATTCCGCTACAAAATTCAAATCTAATTGATCCGATCCTATCAGATGGTATCAGAGCAGGTTAATCATTGATCGATCCAACAATTGATCATTGAAACTGCTCTTTTGATAACTAAGGTTGATCGAATTTGCATTTTTGCAAGAATTGATTATAGAGATTGTTTTTCTGTCGCTTCCGGTTAATTAATTGAGATTCTAATTGTGTTTTCAAATTGTGTTGTTTAGTTTCAAACTAGACCGATTTTAATCTCATTGAATTCGATTGAATTAGTGAAAATGACTACTTCAATCAATGATCCTCACAATACTGGCTCCTCAACTAAGCCTTCGATGCTTGTTAGGAGTGAGTATAACATATGGCAACGCCGAATACTCCATCACCTGTCTGTTAACAGTTCAGGTTGTTGGAAGTCTGTGGTTCATGGACCATACAAGCCTATGGTGAGTAATCCTGAAACCAATGAGATGGTTCCTAAGAAGAAGGAACAATATTCTGATGAGGACTTAAAGCTGTTTGAGATTGATGCTAAAGCCCATGGAATTCTGGCCATGGCACTGCCTAATGAAATCTATTCTGGGCTTATGCATCATGAAACTGCTTATGATCTCTGGGTAGCTCTGAAGGAACAATTTGGAGGAACTGATGAGGTCTTAGCAAACAATAGAGAAATCCTTGCCTAGCAATATGAGACATTCTCTCATAGGAAGGGTGAGACATTGACTCAACAGTTTGAGCGGTTTTCATGTTTGATCTCTGAGCTAAAAATGGTTGAACATGAATACACAAACAGCCAGATGAATAACAGATTTCTCAGATCCCTGCCTGAGAGATGGGACACTTATACCATTGTCCTACGCTCTAGTGCAAATCTGGATACTCTATCTCTCACCCAACTTCATGGGAAACTCTTAACATTTGAGAGAGAGATAGAACAGAAAAGGAAACTATCTTCATCTGGAAAGCTCACTGATGACTTTGTACCAGGTAACACTGCTCTGGTTGGTCATGAGTCTAAATATGCTTCATCTGAAAGTTCATATGATGAGCATATTGATTTCTCTTCAAACAGTGGAAATCATGCTTTTGTTGGAGTTGAGGGTAACTCAGGTTTTAGTGTTGATAATTTGTGTTTTATGATGGATGATTTGAAAGGAATTGCTGATGATGATCTGGAAGAGATGGATATTCTGAGCCAAATGGCATTGATCAATATTAGATCTCAAAAGTTTTATAAAAGAACAGGTAGAAAATTCCCTGGTCTCTCTGGCAAAACCAAGGTTGGTTTTGACAAGAGTAAGTTGAGATGTCACAAGTGTCATAGACTTGGACATTTTGCTAGAGAGTGTAGATCATCTGGATCTAACTCATCTGCACCCTTTGTGACATTTCCAAGCAATAGCTCACAATCCAAACTACCAGTTCTGATCATCATTCACAACATCAATCATCTCCTGCATACTTTGTCCCTCAAAGCCAAATGCCATATCCTTATCCATGTTTTTACATGCCTCAGTCTGGTCAAGTTTCTGTACCCATGGCTCAACAACCACATGCTCTACCTGATCCTCAACCATCTCAAACAAATCAACAATCTCAATCTCAATCTCATCAGAGCTTTTTCACTCCTGAGGTTTTTGACTGGAGCAGCTTACCAGATGATGTCTCTGGTTATACTGAACAATTTGCTGGTGCTGGTCAACATGGTGGTGAAAAAGCTTTTGGAAATCTTGGTCTAATGGCCCTGGAGTCCACTGATGAAAATCCTTCATCATCACAGGTACCACAGGTATCTTCTGAGGCTAAGGCCAAGTTATGTTATGAGTCATGCATAGCTACCTTTGTTTCTATTAGGGAAGCAAATGTAGCTTTAAGTAATCAAAACCTTGACCTAGAAAAAGCAATTTTCCAAAAGAAAAGTTGAGTTTGAGTCTGTTTAAAAGAGAAGGATGAGGAGATTTTATAAACTAAAGTGTCAAATCACTGATGAAAAAGCAAAGTAGAGGTCATTCTAGAAAATCACAAGAATCTCAAAGAAACACTTGCATCTACCCAAGTTGATTGTGAACGCTGGGTAACATCATGCAATGGATTTGAAATGCTTTTCAGTAAGCAAACAGCTTCTAATGTGAAGTTTGGGATTGGATATAATCATACCATAACTCCCACAGATTTTACTCCCAAGTTATAAGTAAAATCTGAGGATGATGTCATTCCCAAACCACATCATCAGGTGTTTCATCCTCAAATGATAATTCAAAATCTGAGGATGAAGATAGTGTGAGTACCTCAGTCAGTTAATCACAACTGATGGTCCCACCGTTTCGAAACACTTGATCAAGAAGAGGCTAAGAAATTCAGGTGTTGTTCCACAAGGTACTCAAAGTACTGAAGGGCAAAACATAACACCTGAAGAGCATTTCAAACCAATTGAAATCAAGCATTCCTTGACAACTGCTGAAAAATCTATAAGGATTCTCAAAAGTACTGATAGAAAACTTCTGAGAAGAAAATCTTCAGTTGTTGAAAATCCTTCAGTACTTTCCAAAAAGTACTGAAAGGAAGAAAGTACTAAAGAACAAATCTTCAGTAGTTTCATCTTCTTCAGCAGTTGATCAAGAAAAGATGAAAAGAAAGCCATGTGAAATATGTGGTTTGTTTAATCATCTTACTGATGAATGCTGGTATAACAAGGGTTTAAAATTCAACAAAGAGAAAATTATTAAGAAGGAAATGCAAAATGAAAAATGAATCTCAACCAAGTTTGTACCTCAATCATGTCAATCTGATAAACCAAAGCTTTTTCAAAAAGTCACAAAGCAGGAAGGGGTTTGTCAAACAACAGCTGCAAATATTCCTCAGGGAATATTAAAAACTCAGACTAAGTCTTTGTCTTTTCAAAAGAAGAATGTAGTGAATCACAAGAACAAATCATCTACAAGTACTGATGTGTAAACTGAGTTGAAAACTCTGACAACCAATCAGACACAAACTTGTGATGATGGTTCAACATCTATTGGGGAGAGTTAACCAATTAGATGTTTCTGTGATTAAACCACTGAAAAGGACACCTAAGCCAAAATCCAAGGAATCCTTTTCAGCACCATCTACATCTTCAAAGGCTGTTAATCATGCACAATCTGTTAGTTTATCATCTGTAATGAAAACAGACCCAAAACCAAAAAGGTTTGGGTCTCAAAGGCTAACTAATGTTTGTGAAAAATGCAGGGTTCTTTAGCATGGCAAAGAAGCATCTGGTATGTAGACAGTGGAGGATCCATGCATATGACAGGGAGCAGCTCTCTTCTTCATGACTATTCTCAAGGGAAGAATGGATTTGTTTCTTTTGGAAATGATGCCAAGGGTTACATCATTGGGAAAGGTTTTGTCTCAAATGGGAGATAAGATTGATGATGATGTTAAACCATGTGGAGAACCTCAATACAATCTTTGAGTGTCAGTCAAATGTGTGATAAAGGGCATGTTACACTTTTCACAAGTCAAAACTGTAGGATTCTGTCTTCCAAGTTTTGCACAAGATTGACAAGATATTGGATGAATATACTCTCCTGAAGCCAACAGGATTGGAAGAGTATATGCCTTAGATCTATCAAAGAAAATCGATCTTAAAGGTCATCCATGTCTGTTCTCCAAAGCCTCTTCTCAAGAATCTGAACTTTGGCATAGAAGGCTTGGTCATGTGAAGGAGTTCAAGTGTGATGATAACTGTCCAGCTTGCTTAAAAGAAAAGCAACACAAAGCTTCATTCCCTCCTATAGAAGAACCCAAGTCCACTGCCTGCTTGCAATTACTGCATATGGATCTCTTTGGTCCTGTGAGAGTAATGAGTATGGCAAAGAAAAGTACTGTCTGGTAATTGTGGATGATTATTCCAGATATGTATGGACTTTCTTCTTGCACTCCAAGGATGAGGCTGCTCAAAGTATCATCTATTTTGTGTTACATGTGGAAAAGCAGCATTCACTTCCAGTCAAATGTGTGAGAAGTGATAATGGGACAGAGTTTAATAATCACACTCTTGATGAATTCTATTTGTCTAAGGGAATCAAAAGACAATATAGTATTCAAAGAACTCCTTAGCAAAATGGAGTGGTGGAGAGAAAGAACAGGACCTTTATTGAAGCCGCAAGAACAATGTTGGCTGACTCAGGTTTGCCACTAACCTTTTTGGGCTGAAGCTGTCAACACAGCTTGCTATGTTCAGAATAGGGTATTAGTGAATCAGAGGTTGATGAAGACTCCTTATGAGCTCTTACATTATTTGGCCCCTTTTTCATTCTTTAGAGCATTTAGGTGTCCATGTTATATTCTTAACACAAAGAATATACTTCAGAAGTTTGAATATAAGGTGGATGCAGGGTATTTGTTGGGTATTCATCTAATTGCAAGGCATACAGAGTTTTCAATTGCAGAACAAAGATTGTTGAAGAAACTTTGCATGTCAAGTTTAATGAATCTCCAAAAGACAAGATTCCTCAAAACCCTGTTGAGATGTTTGACTTGGACATACTGCAATATGTTCCATATCAGTCTCCACCTGTTGTTGTTTCTGAAGTTCCATCCTCTCCATCTGATGATACAAATGCAAGTTGTAGTGATCATCTGCCTGTTTCTACTACACATGTTCCTGTAGCCTCAGCAGCTCCATCCACAACAAATGCTGATGAAATCTCTGAATCTTCTACTTCATTTGAACTGCCATCTCAGTCTAGGTTTCAAGAGTCTGAATCAACATCTGTTGCTGCGAATCTCCTACCAACACTTGCACAGATATTATTGCATATCAAGAATTGAAGAATCATCCTATGTCCCAGATCATTGGTGATGTTATTGCTGGTGTTTCAACAAGAAGTCAATTGTCCAATTTCTGTCTCTATGCTCTCTTCATCAGTCAGCAAGAGCCAAAGAATTATAATATGGCATTAAGGGACAATGGATGGGTTGAAGCCATACAGCTTGAGCTTCTTCAATTTCAAAAACAGCAAGTGTGGAAACTGGTTCCTCTACCCCAAGGTAAGTGTGCAATAGGCATTAAATGGGTGTTTAGGAATAAAACTGATGAAAAAGGCCAAATTGTCAAGAACAAGGCCAGACTGGTTGTACAGGGTTTTTCACAAGAAAAAGGTATTGATTATGATGAAACCTTTGCCCCTGTAGCCAGATTGGAAGCAATTAGATTGTTTTTAGCTTATGTTGCTTTTCATAACCTTAAAGTTTTTCAAATGGATGTCAAAAGTGCATTTTTATATGGTAAAAAAAAAAGAAGAAGTTTATGTGTGTCAACCACCAGGTTTTGAAGATCATAAACATCCTGATTGGGTGTATAAGCTTGATAAGGCTCTTTATGGGTTGAAACAAGCACCCAGAGCCTGGTATGAAACATTATCTAACTTTCTTCTTCAAAATAATTTCACTAGAGGCTCCATAGATAAAACTTGTTCATAAGAAAGCAGGCATGCATAAGCTCCTTGTTCAAATTTATGTTGATGACATTATTTTTGCATCATCTGATCCACAGTTGTGTGATGCATTTACTAAGTTGATGCAACAAAAAGTTTGAAATGAGTGCCATGGGAGAATTACAGTTCTTTTTGTGGGTTTGCAAATCAAACAACTGACTGATGGAACTTTCATTCATCAGTCAAAATACACAAAAGATTTGTTAACCAAGTTTGATTTACAAAACTGTAAACCCTGTTCTACTCCCATGTGCAGCAACACACAACTGGATGTTGATCAAAAAGGTAAAGCAGTTGATGAAACTCTTTACAGATGTATGATTGGTTCCTTGATGTACCTAACAGCTTCTAGACCAGATATTATGTTTGCAACTTGTGTCTGTGCTAGATTTCAGGATGCTCCTAAGGATTCCCATATGATTGCAGTCAAGAGGATCTTTAGATATTTGCAAGGAACTCAATCTCTAGGACTATGGTATTCCACTGGGCACTCTTGCAAATTGGTTGCTTTCTCTGATAGTGACTATGCAGGGTGTAAGTTAACCAGAAAATCAACTTCTGGTGGATGCCAATTTCTAGACAACTGTTTGGTTTCTTGGCAGAGTAAGAAACAAACTTCAGTTGCTACATCCACAGCTGAAGCAGAGTATATTGCAGCTGCAAGCTGTACATCTCAGGTACTCTGGCTTCAAAATAAGTTATTGGATTATGACATTACAGAGACTAAGACTCCTTTATTAATGGATAGTGCTTCAGCTCTTTGTATTGTTAAGAATCATGTCCAGCATTCTAGGACCAAACATATTGAGATCAGACATCATTTCATCAGGGATTGTTATGAAAAAGGTCTGATTGAACCAAAGTTTGTGCCTAGTGCTGATGAGCTTGCAGATATATTTACTAAGCCTTTGGATAGTGTAACTTTTCATAATCTTGTACTCAGGCTTGGTATGCTGCAACTAGAATAATTTGACAACTACTGATGCTCTTAGTCAATAAATACTTATGAGCATTAGTATACTTTTATCAAAAATAAGTGCTGATAAGTCATTTTATCTTTAGTAGTTTTATAACTACTGAAGATTAAATTACTTAAAAAGTACTGAAGTACTTCATTTGTTGTAAAGTACTGATTTAGTTCAAACTACTGAAGTCTTTTATAATAAAAAAGTACTGATGACCAATGAAACATCTGAAAATCAGATGATCTTATGAGTAAGTGTTAAGGTCATTGAAACAGCTGAACTTTGTGAATTGACGACAACTACTGTTTCATTTCCAAACAACTGAAGCCAAAACCAAGTCTTCAGTAGTTTTACAACTACTGATGACCAACACCAAGTCTTCAGTTGTTTACAACATCTGAAAGTTAAAACCATGTCTTCAGTTGTTTTCTAACACCTGATGACTCACACCAAAACTTTCAGTTGTTTTCTTTCAGCCGTTTCATAACCTATATATACCTAACCCTAACTTCAAACTTTTCCTAACCCACTTTCCAAACGTTCATCTTCCATTAATGGCGACCATGCAAATCAAGCCTCGACACAACTGTGTCGCTCACCTTACCAAATCACCATTTTGGAACAAGTTTGATGCTGCCAAAGATTTGATGGTTGATTCCCAATATCGCACAGCCTTTCTCTTGAATCCTACCATCTACCCCGATACCCTTTGCCAATTCTGGACAAACGTCACTGTTCATACTGCTGAGAATGACGACACCATCTCTCTCCAGTCATTTGTCAACCAGAAATGGATGGTCATCACTCCTGAGATCATTCGTCAAACCCTAGACCTGAATGATGCCACCTATACCACCAAATACCCCAAAGGCACCATTGATCTATCTTTTGCGAATCATGGTTATGAGGGTGACCTAAGTGCTACTACCATTCTGAAGAAGCACTTCCATGATGCTGAGCGACTCATTTTCCACATGATCAATGTCTGTCTTGCTCCCAAAACATCCTCATGGGATCAAATGTCATCCAGGTGGCAACAGGTATTATACTCTATCCATGAACATCAAAGCCTAAATTTTTCTGAAATTATCTTTTTGGAATTAAAAGATTTGGCAATGAAACCTGTGGCAAATAGATGGATATTATATCCAAGGTTTCTTATGGCCATAATTCTAAATCAATTAAAATCTGATGGCCTTGTTGGCCTTGGAGTCCCTACTCTGGTAGTTTTGCCAGAGGTATACTCCAGGCACAACTCAAACCCACAACTCAAAGAGGCTGCCAAACTGCTAAAACCCAAGCAGAGGGAACCCACAGCCTCCACCTCCAAATCTAAAGTCCCCTCCAAACCAAAACCCAAGAAAACCAAAAAGGCTACTCAGGGAGCTGAGTCCCCTGATGATGCCCCTGCAGCACAAACGCAGGATGAACCTACAAGCCTTAATCCCCTTGTAGTTTCAATGACTCCACCAGCTGAAACCGCTCACGTATCCTCTCAACAGGATCCTGATGCAACCAACATTGGGGAAACCACATTACTGGAATCTATCTCACTTGAGAAGATTGCCATTGAAGAGCACCACTCTCCCCGGGTGCAATCCTTTTCACCTCCATCTCCCACTGATACCACCCCTACAAGCCCAACTGCAGTCATTGCACAAGTGCTGACTCAACTACATTCCTCTACCCCTCCCACGAAACAAATTAACACTGGGAAAACCTCAACAGCTGAGGGAGAGGATCAAAATGTAGTTGACAACCCACAGCATAGGGATTATAAAGTTCAATCTCCTAGTGTAGATGTGGAGACTAGAACATCTGGTGAGGCTACCTCTTCCCCTGTTTCAACACATGAACAGGATGAAGCAGGTATCATCTCTAAGACCTCACCAGAGTCAACTGCCAATGAAGGACTTGCTCCTGAGGCAGGAAGTCCCCAGTTCCAAGACAAAGGGGCACATGTGATTACTGATCTACACTCAGCACATGTTCATCCTGATTCACTCAGGAGGTCAGCTGATTCAGCTTACACTGATGATGACTGGGCTTTTTCTTTGAAGTCTTAGCCCAAAAACACCATTCTTGAGACTGAGGTTTGCAGATTAAAAGAACTGCTTGCCAAAATGTCTCAGGAATCAAGTCCATCTGCCCCAATTCACCCATAGATGGCAGCTTCTGTTGAAGCTTTACCAAACACTTAGCCACTCAAATCAAACAAGCCACCAGCCTCTATTTCAGGCACCATTTCTCAGGGAGAGAACCCCTCTGAGCAATGGCTGCTGTTTTCAAATCTTCATTACCTCTCATCACTCCCCATCACTACAATATCCATCAAACCATTGATGAGAGGATTTCCTCAGATCTTAAAACCCTGTGTGGATGATGCTGTGTCAAAGAAACTTTTTGACATTCAAACCCCTGAACTCAATGCAACCAAAAAGGGGAGTCTAAGTCAGTGAAAGATGATAAACGGAAAAGAGTTGAAGAGGAAGAAGACAAGGAGGAAAATAAAGGCAAAGAGATCATTACTTACAAAAGAAAGAAGAGTGTTGGTGAACAAACTGAGGATGAGAAGAGGTGGATGAGATGATCAAAGAAGCTGATGAGCAACACAGCAGATCCATGGACAGGATTATTGATCAACTCTTCAGGCAAGGATTTGATACTGCCAAACTTGATTCAGAGATCAGAAGGCTTGAGATTCAGGAGATTGAGAATCGATGGGCAGGCTGCAATGAAGAGAGAAAGGGAAAGATTGGAGGCTATGATCAGATTCCTATCCAAACACTTGGGAAGACCTATCATTGAGATCAAGTCATGGTCCAGAGATAGCATTTTGGAGATAACCACCAAAATATGCTCCTCTGAAAGCTTCAACAAAGGTTTAATCATAGAAGCTCTGGATGAAGCTGGTGCTGGGAAGAGATCTGACATGGCTAAGTTATCCAAAGCCACCCTCACAAATAAAATGATAGAGCAGCCTTTCAAATCTCCCTTACCAAAACAACCTTCAAAAACAACCCCTCAAAACCAAAACAACCAATCTCTCAACCTCCAAAACAATTACCCTCACAATCCTCAAAACAACCAACCTCACAACCCTCTAAACCAACCCCTTTACCTAAGAAACCCATTCAATCTACCACCAGTGATGCACCTAAAAGAAAAAGAAGGCTGCTGAGGATGGAAGATGAAGAAGAAGAGGATGAAGAGGATAATCTGCCAATATCTGCTATTATGAAAATGAAGAAACTTAAGCCTAGGAGTCAATCACAAACAGTAACTCCTTAAACTCAAAGGCAAATGGTTAAAGTTAAGATTGAAGAAGAAGAACAGCAGAAGCAGCATGATGAGCAATTCTTAAAATGGTTGATAAGGACTTCCCTCAGTCCTCATCCATTCAAGCAATGAAGAAACAAGCTCAGAGGCTGTACACTCTTAGACATACATTCCAACATCAAAGAGAAAGAGTGAGGATTTGGCCAGACCCCAGGGTAAGTTCCAGAATACACAAGAAGAACATACCAAGTAGATATCATGGCCAAGTGAGAAAGACTTTGAATGCTGCAATTATGTTGGCCATGGTAGTCTCACCCTGGGAAATTATTGAAGAATTCAAGAGAGCACACACCTCAAAATCAACCCCTCTATCTATACTTGAGAACAAAATGATCAAGAAGGGGTTGTTATACAAAAGACTTGAAGATCTTCAAAAGAGTGAAACTCCAGTTGCTGTTTGAAGGCTCTCATCCAGATGAATTTGCATACAGAGAGATCACAACTGTTGAGTTGAAGAATGGGAAGACAGTGAGGTATCTGTCTGAATACTATGGGCCTGAATTCTTCTTTGAGGGAGAAGCAGAAGAACTCACCAAGGAGGAACAAGTTGTTCTCCTTGAGGCCTATGCAAGAGAGTCTTACAGACTCATTAATGGGAAATAGGTTTCATGGTGGGACAAGACTCTGTGTCCAGTTTCCCCAAGACAGAGTTCCCTTCCATACTTAGCCAATCAAAAGATTAGAAACCTTTTTCCGGCCTATGCTTATATGATTACCTCTGAAGCTGATCAAGAGAGTATTTTTGCCAAAGAATAAGTGGGATCAACAATAAAGTTAGAGGTTTTGGCTGCATTGGTTTAGGGGGAGTTTGTTGGACCAAAAGAACCAATAAGCCTAATCAGAAAAACCTCTAAGTCCCACAGACATTATAACTACTGAAGAAGATCACAACAGCTGAAGACATCAGCTGATTACAAGGTCTAAAGACAAAGTCTGAAAGTAAAGAACTGAAGACAAAGTCTGAAAGTGAAGTACTGAAGACAAAGACTGAAGACCAGAGTGATCAGTAGTTGTCACAACAGCTGAAGTTGTTAACTTCAGTAGTTGTGATGGTTTTTCCTTTTCAGTACTTGTAATTTTTCCTTTCAGTAGTTTATTGTTTCAGTAGTTTTAAGTCAGTTGTTTTATGTTCTTGTACTTAGCATTCTATGAGATGTGATCAGTTATTGAAAACATTTTAGTAGTTTGCATTATTTCAGTTGTTTGTATAATTCTGTTAGATGTCACTATCAAGTGACATCAGCAGACGTCACATTCCTCTATATAAGGGATGTTGACCTAGTTGTATTCTAACCGAAGCATTACGCGTGAATGAAAACATTCCTTTAACAGAAATATTCTCTCTCTATAATTGTTATTGTGTGTTTGCATATTCATCACTTTCTTGCTTGAATTCGATCTTATTTTGTTATATTCCGCTGCAAAATTCAAATCTAATTGATCCTATCCTATCAGTTCTATGACACGCAGGACATTGTACAAGTTCTCCTGTTTCAACATGTGATAAGACTCTGCTTTGCATTTGAAATACATGCAGGAGTTACCAAAGAGGAGAAGAACAAGAATTTCCAAGAACATATGAAGAGTGTTAGACTATAGATGAAACTAGGACCAAGGGGGAGTTTGTAGATGCATATGTTCCTAGTTTGTGAGATTAAATGTAAAAGTCTTTTATGTCTTACACATGTGTAATGAATTAATTCAATGAAATATAATATGTGATTGATGTTTATTCATGTTTATTTATTTCATATTATTATTGTATTGAAGTATAATATATATGTATGACCATATTATATAGGTTTGAGGGTGTTGTACATGATTCTTAGTCAATAATGATTAAGTAATGTGTTCAACATAGTCGGATGAGTATTCATGCTAATGGCCCATACTTATGGACCATACGCATGAATACATCATACGTATGGACCAGTCGCACTGTCACACCCCGGGCCCAGGTAGGGTGGGACGTCACAGACTAGCAACAACATATGGCAGTGGAAACAAACCATTATAAGAGCTCAAAGGAGAGAATATCACATGGCATTAAAGTTTTAAAAAGGTAACGGGACTAGATACACATCAAGCCCCAATTAAGTTTTACAATCACCATAAAAATGAAATTGTACTTGTTCAACACAAAATATAAATTGTTCAATGTTTCATCAAGAAATAAGCCAATGCCATGTCACGGGGTTAAGTCTAGGTCTTCAAGCTGCTAGGATCTCTTCAAATATTACCTGAAACATGCTCAAAAGAAAATTGTGTCAACTAAAAAGTTGGTGAATTCAAGTGCTTAAAGTTTAAAAACAAAAGGACTTAATAAATCCTTCTTTGATTAAAAAAAATAATCATTGTTTATCATCGTGGGAGAAATAAAATCATAATCAACCCTGCACTCAGTCCCGGTTTAGCCTCTTCTAAAGTTGTGTTTTACCGGATATTCCCGAAGGAAGAAACTGAGCCCCATACCAGTGAACCCTACCTGCCCGGATGGTTCACCATAGAATCTTAACAAAACTTGTTACATGCCACAACGATCCCTCAGGATCTCAGTGGGGTAACCTTCCGGAACGGAAGCCACTGTGTGTGGGGGATTCCCCAAATAGATCTATCCATATAAATCAAGCGGTTCACGAAAGAATTAATGATCATGATATAAGAATCAGCAGGTAACCACAATCCCACATAGATCATCAAATAAAGCACAATCATAGTTCATAAAGTAGAGCATGTTCCATCCCAAAACAATAGTAAAAAGGGGAATCACTAGAACTCACCTTAGGTTTCCAAATCAAAGTTTCTTGATGTGCCGGGAAGTGTCACAAGTCTAGCACCCTAACAAGTACATATTAAGCAATAAGCTACTGCTACTGCCCTAAACTCATTCAAAGTGCAACAATGGTGTCAAGAGTTTAGCTATAGGGTACGGCTTTGGTCTAGTGAAGGTTTGTATAAAAAGTTTCTTTTATGGCAAGTCAAGGTGTCTTCATGAAAGTTGGGGATTTTCACTTCATTAGATTAGGTATATTAAAAGATTTTATTGTTCAAGTGTTTATTAGCTTCCTGGAAGTCGGTTATAAGGTTTGGAAAAATTTTACAGTTTAGTCCCTCAAGTTTCAAAATTGACAGTTTCTACCCTTAAGTTTAGTTTCTTGCCTTTTTATGTCATTTATGTCCAAATCAGATTATTAGAGTCATATTATGATTATTATGGAGTAAGTGATTCAAAACTTTGGTCTACGGGTTCGATTTTGAAAACTGCGCGTTTAACGCTCCCGGTTGCGGTAAAAGCCGGATAATTTTAATAGTAATTTGGAGTTTTTCAAATATTTAAATTTTGGACCAGTAGGTATTTTCTAAGAGACTTCTTTATAAATTTCTAAGTCCTTAATTGTGTAAATTGGCCTTTTATAGTTAAAATCTTGTTTTTACGTTTGACCCGTTAATACGCGGTTTTGACCGGGTTTGACCATTTAAAGCTCATTTGACCGAGTTTTTAAATCTTTTAGGTCCTTTATCACTTATCTTACTGAAATCATATGATTTTCATAAATCTTAGTTTTGAACTCTATTTTTATAGATTTTTCTCAAAACTATGCTCGGTTTGTACCCGTTTTTAGTTAAAATGTCATTTATTTGTGTCTTTGACCACTTAAATTATCCATTGACTCCAGAATACTTTATTTATCATTTTTGAGCCTGGAATACTTTTTAAGAATGTTAAATTCATAGTCTTACTATTTTTAAGTCATTTTACCATGTTTTCGGGTCCCGAAAGTGACTAAAAGAGGGTAAATCACAACATGTCCTTTATTCCAGAGATTAAACATTGCTAACACTTCTAATATTCACTAAACCTACTAAAATTTCAGTCCCAACATGTTGCCTAGTAGATCTATACATCCATATGCTTCAAATATGTAGAAAATGCCATAACCGACAATTACACTAGTGTAAACCATCATAACTTGAGTTTAAATGTTACCAACACTTCATTTAACTTCACAAACAGATTGTTAAGTGTCATTAAGTCGTTCATGAGTAGGTTATGGGTCTTGTTTAAAAGGATTTTCAAACAAATGCTCAAGAGGGTGTTGTTACATGTAGAAAGGGGGTTTCAAGGTGAAATCCATGTATCAACCGTGGGTTTGAGTATGTAGCCACTTGGAACTTTTAAAAACAGGTTCTTGGGAGTCCATTAAGTCATAAAAATGCAGGTTACAAGTTTGGTTTACAAGAGTTTAAGCTTTCACAAGTTAGATGATGTCAAAACACTCAAAATGAGGGTTTTCATGGTGGAAATCGGTTTCCACCTCAAGAATGGCTAACAAAACATGAAGTTTACCTTCAAGAACGTTGGGAACTCCTTAAGAATGAGATGATGGTGAGATGTTTCTGCTACAACAAGAAATACACGGTTCTTAGATGTCAAATGAAGAAAACAAGAGAAATGTCACAAAACCGACATCTTGAGCTTACACTCGAAGTAACTCACGGTTTGGAGGGTGTTGATGGCCGTGAATGGCTTGAAACTCCTTGGACTTGGATGGAGAAACTCGAACTAAGGCTGGAGAGGTGGAACAAACACACGTTGTGTGACCAAATCTTGTGAACAAGGCTACTCCTTTGCGGTTTTGGTCTTGGCCGAATGTTTCTTGGTGTAGTCTTCGAGTTCTTCTTCACAAAGCTAGAGAGAATTGTTGGGAGAGTGTTGTGAGGATTGTGAGTGTGTTTGGATCAGATGGTTCGAATAAGGGAGAGAGGGAGAGAGAGGAGGGAGAGATTGCATGGATTGTGAGTGGGTGAGAAGGGTGGTGTGAAGAGAGAGGAGAGTGGTGAGGGAGGGGGCGGCCGATCTTGGAGTGTAGTGGGGAAGTTTTTGATTTAATTTTAATTGTAAATTAATATTGTGTAGTGTAATTTGTAGTATTGGGTATTATGTATTATTTAGTGGAAAGGTGATTTGAGGTGTCTAATGCATACCCATGCATGCATGGCCGAAATTATGCAAGTGTGAGTGTGTATGCTCACATTTTAATTGTCTTCTCTTGAGTTTAATTTTGTAAGGGTGACTAGTTGACATTCCCGGAACACTAATTTTTAAAAAGGTAGAAACTAAGTTGGTTAAAAATCAAAAGTAAAAATCACATGAAATCATAATTTACATCAAATAGTAAGAATTGTTTCCAATTTCATAGTAGGGTTGTATAGTTTCAATTATTAGCACTCATAGCATGATAATGATGCAAGTAATCTAGGGTTAGGGTAACAACCTGGAGGTCGGTTGTCACATTCTCCCACCGTTTAGGAAATTTCGTCCCGAAATTTAACTCTGATTAGAGGCTGAACGGGTGGGTTTGAAGAGGTGTGGATAGTTCTTCCTCATTTCATCTTCACGCTCCCAAGTAATTCAGGTCCTCGCTTGGAGTTCCATCTAACCTTAACCTTGGGTATGCGGCTCCGCCGGAGTTGTTTGACCAATCGATCCGTGATCTCCACAGGTTCTTCCACAATGTTCAGTTTGTCGCTTATCCTTGCTTCTTTTAATGGTAGTTCCAGGGTTTTGTCTACCATGCTCTTCTTCAAGTTTGACACATGAAAGGTGTCGTGTATGTGACTCAATCCCGGGGGTAGTTTCAACTTATATGCTACTGGGCCAATTCTTGCCATTATCTCAAATGGTCCAATGTATCTTGGGCTTAGTTTTCCTCTTTTTCCGAATCTCACTGTTCCTTTCCACGGTGCTACTTTTAGCATCACTCTGTCGCCCACTTGGAACTCTAGAGGTTTCCGCCTCCTGTCGGCGTACTTCTTCTGTCGGTCTCTAGCTGCTCTCAGTCGTTCCTTTATCTTATAGATCTTATCGGTGGTTTCCAACACTATGTCGGGTCCCATCACTTGGCTGTCACCAATCTCATTCCAACTCAAGGGTGATCGGCATTTCCTGCCATAAAGGGCCTCGTACGGAGCGGCTTTGATACTCGCGTGGTAACTGTTGTTATAGGCGAATTCCACCAAAGGAAGATGGTTATCCCAGTTTCCGCCAAAGTCCATCACGCAAGCTCTCAACATGCTTCCATCGTTTGAATAGTTCTTTCGCTCTGTCCGTCGGTCTGAGGATGGTAAGCCGTGCTAAGATCTAAACGGGTTCCTAAAGCTTGCTGGAACGATTTCCAGAAACGAGAGGTGAAACGGCTATCACGGTCTGAGATGATCGACAGAGGCACTCCATGCCTTGTTACAATCTCGTCGACATAAAGTTGGGCCAGTTTCGTCATATCGTAGTCTTCTCTAATCGGCAAGAAGTGAGCTGATTTCGTTAGTCTATCCACTATTACCCAAATAGCATCGTGGCCTTTAAACGTTCTAGGCAGATTGGTAACAAAATCCATCGTAACATTATCCCATTTCCATTCGGGAATCTCAGGTTGCTGCAACGTTCCCGATGGTTTTTGGTTCTCAGCTTTTACCATGGCACAAGTTAAACATTTCCCCACATAAACAGTGATTGATCTCTTAATTCCCGGCCACCAGAAAAGTGTCTTTAAATCCTGGTACATCTTATCACTTCCAGGGTGAATTGAATACCTAGACTTGTGTGCTTCATCGAGGATTACTTCTCGAATTCCTCCGTGTTTTGGCACCCAAGTCCTTCCACCATATCTATATGTACCATCGTCCCCTATCTCCAACTGCTTTTCCATTCCAGTCAATCCTTCTTCTTTCAATTTTTCTTCCTTTAATGCCTCACCTTGAGCTTCCTTCAATTTTGCTATAAGGTTGGTATACACACTCATCCTTAAGGCTCGTACTCGAAGAGGTTTCTCTCTTTCCTTTCGACTTAACGCATCCGCCACAACATTGGCCTTACCAGGATGGTAGCGGATCTCGCACTCGTAATCGTTCAATAGCTCAACCCATCTTCTCTGACGCATGTTGAGCATCTTTTGGTCAAGGATATGCTGCAAGCTTCTATGGTTTGTGTAGTAATGCACTTTGTGCCATAAAGGTAATGCCTCCACATCTTAAGGGCAAACACCACGGCACCCAACTCCAGATCGTGCGTCGTGTAGTTCTTCTCATGATCATTCAGCAGTCTCGATGCGTAAGCAATCACCTTGTTGCGTTGCATCAATACACATCCTAGCCCTTGACGCGAAGCGTCACAATAGACCACGAAGTCTTCTACTCCTTCTGGAAGAGCAAGTATAGGTGCACTGCATAATTTCTCTTTAAGCGTTTCAAACGCCTCATTCTGCTCTCGCTCCCACACAAAGGTTGTGTTTTTCTTGGTTAGTGCGGTCAAAGGTTGCACTATACGCGAGAAGTCCTTTATAAATCTTCGGTAATAGCCAGCCAGTCCTAAGAATTGCCTTATCTCCGTAGGAGTTTCAGGAATCTTCCAATTCTTTATGGCCTCAATCTTGGAAGGGTCAACTTGAATCCCATCCTTATTTACCACATGACCTAAGAATTGGATCTGGCGCATCCAGAATTCACATTTCGAGAACTTGGCATATAGTTGCTCATTCTTGAGCAATTCAAGGATTAGCCTGAGATGCTTCTCGTGCTCGTCTTTAGTTTGAGAATAGATCAGTATGTCGTCGATAAACACGATCACAAACTTGTCGAGGTAAGGGCGGCAAACGCGATTCATGAGGTCCATGAATGCTGCTGGAGCATTTGTCAGTCCAAAGGGCATGACCAAATACTCATAGTGTCCATACCTAGTTCGGAAGGCAGTTTTGGGTATATCTTCTTCTCTTATCTTCAGCTGGTGGTATCCTGACCTCAAGTCTATTTTGGAGAAATAACTTGCTCCCTGCAATTGATCAAATAAGTCGTCTATTCTCGGGAGAGGGTAACGGTTCTTTATGGTCAGCTTATTCAACTTCCTGTAATCAATACACATTCGCAGGGTTCCGTCCTTCTTTTTCACGAATAGCACCGGGGCACCCCATGGAGAGACACTCGGACGTATAAATCCCTTGTCCATTAGTTCTTGAATTTGTACCATTAGCTCCTTCATCTCAGGTGGGGCGAGCCGGTACGGTGCCTTGGCTACTGGTGCAGCACCAGGCATCAAGTCTATCTGGAATTCCACTTGTCGATTCGGAGGAAGTCCTGGTAGTTCTTCCGGAAACACCTCTGGGTATTCCGAAACTACGGGAATCTCTTCGATCTTCTTCTCCTTTTGGGTTTTCATCACATATACTATAAAAGCTGGACATCCCCTCTTCAAGCTCTTGGTAGCTTTCAAGTGAGATATCATAGGGTATAGAGTGTTACTCCTTTCTCCTTCTACCACTAACACTTCTTCGACGCTCAATGGTATCTTGAGTAGTCGCTCATCGCATACGATTTCAACTTTATGCTTTGCTAACCAGTCCATACCCACGACCACATCAAATCCTCCTAACTTAATGGGCATCAAGTCAATCTTAAACATATTCCCTTTTAGATTCAGGGGGCAATCCCTAATGATTTCGTTAGCTTCTAAAATATTACCGTCAGCTAATTCTACGGTAAATGTATCAGTCAAGGCGCACGCGTCTAAGTCAATCAATTGCCTAAAGGTACTAGAGATAAAACTAGCAGTCGCTCCAGTATCAAACAGTACAGTAGCGGGATGATTATTTACAAGGAACGTACCGTTGACAACGTCGGGTTCCCTACGAGCTCCTGCTGGGTCCATAACGAAAGCTCTTCCCTTAGGCTTATTGTGTTTGGCATCCTTGTCTCTACCCAGCTTAGGACACTTGTTCCTCATATGCCCTGGGTCTCCACACTCGTAGCATTGTTTCCCCGGTACATAAGTACAGTCTTTAATTAGATGGCCTGTTTTCTTGCACCTAAAACAGGGCATCGGGTTACATTCTCCTTGATGATGTAACTTGCACTTGCTGCAAAGTGGGCTTGTCCCCGTATACAATCTCCGGTTTTTGCTTCCTTGATCATCACGTCTCACTCCTTCAGAACTCCTTCTACTTGACCCACTGCTACTTCCAATCGCTCTTTTTGCTTCAAACCACTTCCTCTTGTCTCCAACAAACTTCTTCTTCTCATCAGCCCTTCCTTGATCGGTCCATCCAGCCCTAATAAGATCGTCAGTCAGACTGCTGGAAGGTCGACAGCAACTTGTAGGGTCACAGGCTGAGAGGCACGAACCATACCCCTAACTCTTGGGTGTAGTCCCCAGATGAACCGTGCTACACCTTTGGCTTCTGGCGTCACCAAATGTGGCACAAGTCGGGACAGGGCTAAGAAACGATTGATTTATTCGGTGTAGTTGGGTCCCTACATCTCCAAGCTTAAAAATTCTGTCTCTAGCTTCTCGAGTTGATTGATGGGGCAATATTTGTTGGTCATTAACTCTCGGAATTCAGTCCAACCCATTCGATTTGCCACGTTCCTTCCACGGCTCTGGGTAATGGACTTCCACCATTCAAGAGCTGATCCCTTGAGAGATTGTGATGCAAATCTCATCATATGCTCCATCTTGCACTTGCTGATGTCTAATACGGCTTCCATTTCGTCGATCCACCTGTAAGTCTCTATAGCACCCTCGGTGCCATAGAAGTCCTTGGGCTTGCAGGCCATAAATGTCTTGTAAGAGCACAAATTCCTTAACTCCTCAGCTTCATCGTCGTGGCTCTCATCGTTTACCGGCCGTTCATTACCAGTAGTGTTATCCCGGTCTGCATTTATCTGTGCAATGATAGTCGGAATGGTGTTGGCCAGTTGCTGCGCTACGAGGTTAGCAATCTTTTCATCACTCTCTTGATTAGTATTCTCCTCGTGGGGAGTCCCTGGTGGAGTAGGTTGGGTTCCAATTGGTCTTGCTCCCTCATGGCGGCCCCTGGTGGCTCCACGTCGACCAAAACGTGTTCCTCTGCGAGTCGGCATTCTGATAGTATCACAAATAGATTCGTTTAGCATCTCATAAATTTTGTTTCGGATAGCCTAGGCATCATTATCCTATCACACCATGCCTCAGAAGAGGAAACATGGCATGCACATACATGTATTTACAACCCACTAAAGAACCTTAAAAGTCCAATTCAAAACATGATATAATAGTTGGGCAACAATTTAGAAAAGGCACAGACAATTTCAAAGCACAACAAAACATATAGCAGTTTAATACAGACAGTTTAATAATTTTAGCATCTCAAAAGCAGTCAACATAGTATCATCCAAACGAATAGAATCAGAGTCATGCTCTTACAATTTGGAAGGTGCCATCACCCCCATAATAATAAAATAATAGTCTCAAATAAGAATTCAAATAGTTTCCTTCTACTGTCCACAGACAGATAAATCCCACTCAGTACTCCAGTTCTCACATCCACTTCCTCTTTAGCCATCCAAACCACCCTGTACCCTTCTTCCTCTGCTCCTGCTCCAAACGCTTCACTCCCTGTGTAGCCATCATCGCCTGGAACTGGGTCGACTGAGAGGTTCGAGTGGCGTGCTGAACAGTCAGTTCATGACGGCGAACAGTCCTCAAAATCTCATCTAGTGTCGCATCGGAGGGTCCTACATCACTTGCTCGGCGACTCGACTGGGAGTACCGATCACCAGCCAGTACAGTGGGGTCGTCATACATACTATGCCTCGGCGGCATCAGGCGCTCATCGCGAGGGTCAAACAGTGGGGGTACCGATGTCGGAATCCTAACAGGCGGGGGAGGAGGAGGAGGCATCCTAAAGGATACGGAGAATCCTGGTCTAACGCTTTTGCGAGGTCGGGTGACAGTACGCGCACCCCTATTCCCAATAGGTGGAATGGGTGAGAGGGTCGGAGCAGCTACTTGAGGAGAGTGGGATCGCGTTCGGCTTCGGGAAGGTGATGTGGAGGAAGAGTCCTCGGAAGCCTCAGTGTCCTCGGACGTGACGGATATCCACCCTGGATGTCCGCATCTCCGGAGGTACGCCTCGTACTCCGTCTGGGGTTTCTCTCTCCTTAGGTGTCCGGTAGGAGCGGTTTCAGCGTCGGGGTGAGCAGGCGCCTTTCCTTTATCAGCCATTAACGTTATCCTGTAAGAAATACATCATGAGTAATTTGGTTTCTCATAGCTCATGATTTACATAATAGTACTAATAATAGTAGTGATGGCAATAGTATCTGTTATTCCAACATATAGCTGTCTGTTTTGCCCAGATCAATAGTTTCTTCAAGTAGTATCGGATAACATTGTTCATCATAAAAATCATTTAAATCCCCCTTTTTAAAAAAAATTAGTTTCAAATCATCAATATAAACCAGAAAAAGTCCAACCATAACCTAAAGATCAGTGATGGAAATTACGCGTCCGGTAAATTCATGATTACGTTGATCAAGTGTAATCATCAATTTACCCAACCCGATCATTCCAACACTTCCCACAAGGACAGTCCTAGGGTATCAGGTTGTAGCCTAGGGTCTACTATGGCATTCCCGACTTCTCTAAAACCTTTGGCTCTGATACCAATCTGTCACACCCCGGGCCCAGGTAGGGTGGGACGTCAAAGACTAGCAAAAACATATGGCAGCGGAAACAAACCATTATAAGAGCTCAAAGGAGAGAATATCACATGGCATTAAAGTTTTAAAAAGGTAACGGGACTAGATACACATCAAGCCCCAATTAAGTTTTACAATCAACCATAAAAATGAAATTGTACTTGTTCAACACAAAATATAAATTGTTCAAATGTTTCATCAAGGAAATAAGCCAATGCCATGTCACGGGGTTAAGTCTAGGTCTTCAAGCTGCTAGGATCTCTTCAAATATTACCTGAAACATGCTCAAAAGAAAATTGTGTCAACTAAAAAGTTGGTGAATTCAAGTGCTTAAAGTTTAAAAACAAAAGGACTTAATAAATCCTTCTTTTATTAAAAGAAAAATAATCATTGTTTATCATCGTGGGAGAAATAAAATCATAATCAACCCTGCACTCAGTCCCGGTTAGCCTCTTCTAAAGTTGTGTTTTACCGGATATTCCCGAAGGAAGAAACTGAGCCCCATACCAGTGAACCCTACCTGCCCGGATGGTTCACCATAGAATCTTAACAAAACTTGTTACATGCCACAACGATCCCTCAGGATCTCAGTGGGGTAACCTTCCTGGAACGGAAGCCACTGTGTGTGGGGGATTCCCCAAATAGATCTATCCATATAAATCAAGCGGTTCACGAAAGAATTAATGATCATGATATAAGAATCAGCAGGTAACCACAATCCCACATAGCATCATCAAATAAAGCACAATCATAGTTCATAAAAGTAGAGCATGTTCCATCCCAAAACAATAGTAAAATGGGGAATCACTAGAACTCACCTTAGGTTTCCAAATCAAGGTTTCTTGATGTGCCGGGAAGTGTCACAAGTCTAGCACCCTAACAAGTACATATTAGGCAATAAGCTACTGCCCTAAACTCATTCAAAGTGCAACAATGGTTTCAAGAGTTTAGCTATAGGGTACGACTTTGGTCTAGTGAAGGTTTGTATAAAAAGTTTCCTTTTATGGCAAGTCAAGGTGTCTTCATGAAAGTTGGGGATTTTCACTTCATTAGATTAGGTATATTAAAAGATTTTATTGTTCAAGTGTTTATTAGCTTCCTGGAAGTCGGTTATAAGGTTTGGAAAAATTTTACAGTTTAGTACCTCAAGTTTCAAAATTGACACTTTCTACCCTTAAGTTTAGTTTCTTTCCTTTTTATGTCATTTATGTCCAAAATCATATTATTAGAGTCATATTATGATTATTATGGAGTAAGTGATTCAAAACTTTGGTCTACGGGTTCGATTTTGAAAACTGCGTGTTTAACGCTCCCGATTGCGGTAAAAGCCGGATAATTTTAATAGTAATTTGGAGTTTTCAAATATTTAAAATTTGGACCAGTAGGTATTTTCTAAGAGACTTATTTATAAATTTCTAAGTCCTTAAATTGTGTAAATTGGCTTTTATAGTTAAAATCTTGTTTTTACGTTTGACTAGTTAATACGCGGTTTTGACCGGGTTTGACCATTTAAAGCTCATTTGAGCGAGTTTTTAAATATTTTAGGTCCTTTATCACTTATCTTACTGAAATCATATGATTTTCATAAATCTTAGTTTTGAACTCTATTTTTATAGATTTTTCTCAAAAACTATGCTCGGTTTGTACCCGTTTTTAGTTAAAATGTCATTTATTGGTGTCTTTGACCACTTAAATTATCCATTTACTCCAAAATACTTTATTTATCATTTTTGAGCCTGGAATACTTTTTAAGAATGTTAAATTCATAGTCTTACTATTTTTAAGTCATTTTACCATGTTTTCGGGTCCCGAAAGTGACTAAAAGAGGGTAAATCACAACATGTCCTTTATTCCAGAGATTAAACATTGCTAACACTTCGAATATTCACTAAACCCTACTGAAATTTCAGTCCCAACATGTTGCCTAGTAGATCTATACATCTGTATGCTTCAAATATGTAGAAAATGCCATAACCGACAATTACACTAGTGTAAACCATCATAACTTGAGTTTAAATGTTACCAACACTTCATTTAACTTCACAAACAGATTGTTAAGCTGTCATTAAGTCGTTCATGAGTAGGTTATGGGTCTTGTTTAAAAGGATTTTTCAAACAAATGCTCAAGAGGGTGTTGTTACATGTAGAAAGGGGGTTTCAAGGTGAAATCCATGTATCAATCGTGGGTTTGAGTATGTAGCCACTTCGAACTTTTAAAATCAGGTTCTTGGGAGTCCATTAAGTCATAAAAATGCATGTTACAA
Source organism: Flaveria ramosissima (assembly GCA_025215565.1). Taxonomy (NCBI): domain Eukaryota; kingdom Viridiplantae; phylum Streptophyta; class Magnoliopsida; order Asterales; family Asteraceae; genus Flaveria; species Flaveria ramosissima. Next base: position 15,124,949 of record CM046042.1, on the reverse strand, counting down.
GTTTGGTTTACAAGAGTTTAAGCTTTCACAAGTTAGATGATGTCAAAACACTCAAAATGAGGGTTTTCATGGTGGAAATCGGTTTCCACCTCAAGAATGGCTAACAAAACATGAAGTTTACCTTCAAGAACGTTGGGAACTCCTTAAGAATGAGATGATGGTGAGATGTTTCTGCTACAACAAGGAAATACACGGTTCTTAGATGTCAAATGAAGAAAACATGAGAAATGTCACAAAACCGACATCTTGAGCTTACACTCGAAGTAACTCACGGTTTGGAGGGTGTTGATGGCCGTGAATGGCTTGAAACTCCTTGGACTTGGATGGAGAAACTCGAACTAAGGCTGGAGAGGTGGAATAAACACGGTTGTGTGACCAAATCTTGTGAACAAGGCTACTCCTTTGCGGTTTTGGTCTTGGCCGAATGTTTCTTGGTGTAGTCTTCGAGTTCTTCTTCACAAAGCTAGAGAGAATTGTTGGGAGAGTGTTGTGAGGATTGTGAGTGTGTTTGGATTAGATGGTTCGAATAAGGGAGAGAGGGAGAGAGAGAGGGAGAGATTGCATGGATTGTGAGTGGGTGAGAAGGGTGGTGTGAAGAGGAGAGGAGAGTGGTGAGGGAGGGGGCGGCCGATCTTGGAGTGTAGTGGGGAGAGTTTTGATTTAATTTTAATTGTAAATTAATATTGTGTAGTGTAATTTGTAGTATTGGGTATTATGTATTATTTAGTGAAAAGGTGATTTGAGGTGTCTAATGCATACCCATGCATGCATGGCCGAAATTATGCAAGTGTGAGTGTGTATGCTCACATTTTAATTGTCTTCTCTTGAGTTTAATTTTGTAAGGGTGACTAGTTGACATTCCCGAAACACTAATTTTTAAAAAGGTAGAACCCTAAGTTGGTTAAAAATCAAAAGTAAAAATCACATGAAATCATAATTTACATCAAATAGTAAGAATTGTTTCCAATTTCATAGTAGGGTTGTATAGTTTCAATTATTAGCACTCATAGCATGGATAATGATGCAAGTAATCTAGGGTTAGGGTAACAACCTGGAGGTCGGTTGTCACACGCACGACTGAACCAGAAGACTGATCAGTCGTATGATTGAGACATAAGATTGACTCAGTCGCACGACTGAACCTTCAGTCGTGCGTATGACTCAATCGCGTGATTCAGTCGCATGACTGAACCATGCGAATGGTTGAGTCGTACGAATGAAAAACCCTAACCTATAAATACCACCTAATTCATGGAAAAACATAACAATCGAAAACACTTGATATTCTTATGAACCCTAGCCGTCCAGAACATCCCAAACAGCCTGTCCAAGTTCATAGTTCGTTCCTGATCGATTCCTACTCGTTCTTAACGTTTGTTTCAATCTTATATGGATCGGGTAATCCTTTTCACTGATTGGATCGCAAATCAAATAGGATTCCGCAGTATTTGATCCGGTATAAATGCAGAATCAGTTAGTACTCTGTACGTACACGGTCCCTAACACTTTTTAAGTTTCTTATTAATCCTTTTTAGTTCCCCTTCATTTTCTTTTAATATGTTATTTACTTTTTAAATTCCAAAAAGACGAAATTTGCAAGCAAATAAACACATGTCTTGAACTACCTCATATGGAATCTCCATTATCTTCTTCTCTGTGGCTAGGGCTTTCTCACAATTGCACACCCTTGATTCCATCTTCAACACTTCTTCCCTTACAGCTTTTCCAGCTTCACTCTTCTTTTTCTTTTCACAAACATCCACCATACTGCCCCATCACCCACTATCCTTCTCTTCTCTCCACAAGCATTCTTCAAACTTTCTTTTTCTTCACATTCCCTCTTTCTTTCTACTTCATTCTTCACTGCCTCGGCAATCTCAGCTACTAGGGCATGATTGATTTCCTCTTTAGTCTAAGCTAACTCAGCACACCAATCGAAGTTAGTTAGCAGAGTTGTTTCCTTCTTCTTGTTGTTTTGTTTCTTATCATTAATTAAAATGACCCGATTAACTCCTGTTTCAGGTTCAGTCATGATGGGAGATGGACATTCTATCTTAAAATGCCCAAGCTATTTTGCAGTTGAAGCACCTCAGCTTTGATTTATCAAATCCAACCTTGGCATTCTGATTTCCAAAATTCTTCCTTCATGTTCTCTCCATGAATCTTCTTGGCATAAAGGTTATCATAGCAATTTGCCATTGAAGATCAGCTTCCTCCAGATCATCAGGATCCACCTGATACATATCTTCTACAATCATTCCTCTTCCCTTTAGTTCACCAGCCACCAATGCTTCATAACTATGTACGAAGAGACCAAATAGAGCCATGCTTTCTGAAAGAACGTGTGGAAGATTTGATAATTTTGATGTAGATCACTGTCTGTAGTCTTGTCAGAAGTGTCTGTCATACCACCATAAGCTGACACATGCTTTGATGGATCTTAAGTAGATGAAATAAGAGCAGCATTCTGTGAATAGGCTTGAGATGGAAGTATTCTATGATTGTATCCTCGTTTCTTTAGGTATAACTCAAAGGACTTCAACTTGTTGATAATGTCCATTAGTTTGTAATACAAAAACCCCCCCTTTCTTGCCTCAATATCCTTACTTGCAGACTCCACTATGGTGGAAGAGAATCTAGCAGCTTTGTGACTTGCTCATTGTTTGACAACTTCTCATAATACTTCTTCATTGTGCTTGTAACGAACAGAAAGCGATTGGTGAGATCAGTGAGACTTTGTTTTTGTGTCCAACAAAAGAGTTTAATTCCTTTTCAGCTTGAGGGGCTTTATCCTTGATCAATTCTTCATTGCCATCATAGAACTCAAACAATGCATCATAGAAATCCTTTGCACTTTTATACTCACCAAATCTGTTGTAGATTTTAGCTGATAAGCACAAGGTCAGAGCACCGCATGCTTTTGATCCTGATCAATCAGCTTGATGTCTCTCTTAGAGTATTTTGTCAGATCTGCAATCTGAATGGTCACATTTTCTTCCACTGAAACAAGCACATGATGTCCTTTCACAATTGACTCCCATTGAGTGCCATCGGTGTACAAGAAGAAAGGTTTTAAACATCTTTTCCAATCATCAAAGTTGTCACCGTTGATTAGCTTAGGAGATCTGTTTAGTGCCACACTCTCAAGATCAGCAAGAGTAAGACTTGTTGCCATTGAAATTTTGATTAAGTCAAAGAACGAGTAGTTTCACACACAAGAGTGTAGTTTCGCACAGAAAACTATTGTTTCACACAGAAAACTATAGTTTTCGCATGTGGTAATTTTGCACGCAAAACTTAGTTTCACAACTAGTTTGGGCAACAATTTCGGGCGAAAGTATTGAACTTTCATTCAAAGAAGAATCAAGATAGTTTCGCAAGAAAACTTATCAGGATGAAGAACTTTTATTCTAGATTCGCAAAGGAATCAATAATCACCAAAAATCTATAGTTTCGCACTATAGTTTTGCATCAAGAACTCTAGTTACGCATGATGAATCTAAAAACCCCCTTTTTGCGAAAATGAACTAAAAATCACCAAATCTCACTAAAATCACAACCAATTTGAGATCTGATGATTTTCAGAAAGTTCCAAGCTTACACCACACTTTCCTCAATCGATTTCCATAGAAAACACACATAAAACAGGTCCGAAATGATTGAAAAGATGAATATGTCAAAAATACCCAAAACACAAACAATCAAGAGCGCAAAGGCTCTGATACTATATTGTTGGTCCAACAGATCATTTTAACGTGCTTTTGATGAAGGTTTAACTCTATAATCCACAAGATATTACTATATCTAATACCTTGTGAACCAAGCAATGATAGGAAATGAATAACAAATCAAACACAAACTTTTTGATAAAGAGATTTCTATAGATGAAGATGAATAATGCTCAAAGATAATAGAAATAAGCTCCTAGCAACACACAATCGAACAATATACTCAAAATCAGCATTATCAATAAGGTTCCAAGAGTTACATAATGATGAACAAAGATACATATATATACAGGACCTAGTTTCGCATAATATGAAACTGTATGCACCATGGCATGAGAAATTACCATGCGAAACTGTAGTTTTGCATGTAGTTTCGCATGTAGTTTTGCATGGCACATAATACAAAAGAAGACAAAAGTAAACTAGATCATATTACATTAATATCTAAGGTATCATAAACTATAACTAAACACAAACAAACGACAAGGTTGTTAGGGACCGTGTACGGATGGAGTACTAACTAATTCTGCGTTTATACTGGATCAAATAGTGCGGAATCCTATTTGATTGGCGATCTAATCAGTGAGAACGATAACCCGATTGATATAAGATTGAACTAAAAGTTAAGAACGAGTAGGAATCGACCAGGAACGAACTATGAACTTGGACAAGGGTGTTTGGGACGTTCTGGACGGCTAGTGTTTATGTGTATTCGCAATATCTCTTCAAGTGTTTGTTTTTCCACGAATTAGGTGGTATTTATAGGTTAGGGTTTTTCATTCGTACGACTGAACCATTCACATGGTTCAGTCGTGCGACTGAATCATGCAATTGAGTCATACGCATGACTGAAGGTTCAGTTGTGCGACTGAGTCAATCTTATGTCTCAATCGTACGACTGATCCAGTCTCCTGGTTTAGTCATGCAACTGGTCCATAAGCATGATGTATTCATGCGTATGGTCCATAAGTATGGTCCATTAGCATGAATAATCACCCGACTAGGTTGAACATAATACTCAATCATTATTGACTTAGAATTGTGTACAACAACCTCAAACCTATATAAGAAGTTTATACATATGAATCAAAGATAAATAAACATCAAATCATATGTCATATTTCATTGCTTCGTCAAATTACACATATGTAAGACATGAAAGACTTTTACATTTAAGCACATAAACTAGGAACACATGTATCTACAAACTCCCCCTTGGACCTAGTTTACCCTATCGTCTAACATTCTTCACATGTTCTTGGAACTTCTTGTACTTCTCTTCTCTTGTGACTCCTGCATGTATATCAAATGCAAAACAGAGTCTTATGACATGTTGGAACTAGAGATCTTGTATAATATCATGCGTGTCATAGAACAGTGGCCACTTGTATAATGTGTAGACATCTTCAGCCGACAAGTTTGTAAGCCACATTGGGTCAAATACCCGGATAGTATTAATCATTCCATCTCTGTTCAATACTATATCCTCCAGTCATAATACCACCATTTGAAGTGGGGAGTGAAGTCCTGAGGCATTTCCCGTAAGGGAATCTTGGACATTGTGCGCGGGGGACTCCACTTCAGCACCACCTTTGGTCTTCCAGAAATATGATCAACTTCAGACTTATGAATGAACCTCTTAGGGTGTGGTATTCCTTCTTTAATGCAGCCTCGAACCATCCTACATCGTCCTCGGATTAGCATACAAAAGATATAAACATGCTAGACGGTTGAGCTCAAAACCATGAAGAGTCTTCAGATCATGTGGATATCTGAAGTATTCAATTCCTTTCTCCCTCTTAACAGCATAAACATCCAAATCTTCAAAATATGCCCATGCTATAATCTTGCCTGACATTTTTTGATGTCTTTTGACTCTGTAGAGCTTTGTGTAGGCATTCTGCTTTGGCGGCACGTGTTGGGCTTTCATCTCTGCAAAACAAGCAGCCCATTCAGCTTTCTTGAGATCAACATTAGCCTCTAAAGCTTGGGCTTTACTTTCATCATTTACTTTCTTTTTCTCTAATTCATCCAACTTATCAAAAGTACCACTGTCAAATGTTTCACCCAAGTTGGAAATAACATGTCCTTCAAGATCAGTGTACCGTGGATAGTGCTCTGCAGTGACATCTTCTATCTCAATCTCATCTACATCGTTCAGCTCATCATCACTCGCGACATCAACTTCGGGAGCATCTTTGACCAACTTGTCAAGATTTAGTCTAAACATTTTAGCGAGTTGTTCGTCCATCAGATCATGAATAATCTCTCCCTCTTCCGGAGTGTAGCTCACAGATCTCCTGACTATCCCTTGCAAGTCAAGAATCATTGTAAGTTGAGTCTTAACTTGCTGAAGGGGTTCGACATCATACTCGTCTGTCTGTTGACCTTCATCTGTTTGATTAAACATTCAACACAACACACATAAATCATTATATAAGACATTTAAACATCATTAATCATTAATTACATTAATGTAATACACATTTCAAGTACAAAAGGTTCAAATACATAAACATCTAATCATTACTTTTATCTTGATCTGTGTCTCTTCAGCTTGAGGAGCTGAGGACGAGGCTCCTTGATCTTGGTTTCTTTTAGTACGCCTCTTCTTAGCTTGAGAATTTGAGGCTGACACAGGTGAATCACCTTCCTGATCATCATCATCCTCTTTATCTTTACCGCTCAGTCCTCCTTCATCAACATCTTCCTCAGAATCATCTTCATCCTCATCATCATCATCATCATCATCATCATCACCATCATCACCATCATCACCATCCTTTATCTTCAATGGCTCGCTCTTTGATCCCTTAAGATTTAGGAGTATCTTCTTGTTCTTCTTCTCAAGCTCCTCTATCCTCTTTACCGATGCCATCACCAGCTCATTTTAAATCTGTAGTGCTTGGTGAGCTCGGCCTAGAGCTCTCTCATACTGAGTATTCTTCTCTGTCAGCTCAACGATCTGCTTGTCGTGGGCGTTATTGACCGCTATCAGCTGGTTAATCTGATTTGCTCTTATGTGATCTGTAGCTAACAGCTTTAGCACCAACCTATTGAGCTTTGCCAGTTGTTCCTCCAACCCAACAGTGGGTAGAATGGGGTCATGGGTCATTGGGGCTTGGGTGGATGTACCGGCTTGGTGGGTGGTGGTAGTGGTGGTAGATGTGGTGAATATAGGAGGTGGAATGTGATAGGGATATGGTGGAGTGGCTGTGGTAGTGGTGGTGGATGGACTGATAGTGGTAGTGGGAGGAGTAGTTGTGGAAGTAGTAGCTGTGGTGGTGGTGGTAGGTGATGTGGTAGTGGTGGTAGCTGTGATAGTGGTGGTGGCTGGAGCAGAAGATGTAATCACTGTGAACCTCAGCCTCTTACCCTTTTCGCCATGAGGGTGGGTCATTCTCTTCTTCCTGGAGCCCTTCGTAATAGGCGCTCCCCCTTGGCTGCTGGGCTGGTCAGGGGTGTAAGTAGGATCAGTAACATGAGCATCAGCACCCCTCGACTCAGCCTGGCGTCCGCCAACCGCCTCGATCCCTTTGTATGTGGCCACAACTCGGCTCCCGACAGTCCTCACTAATGGCTCATCATCCGACTCCTCATCCTCATCGACCAAGAAGTCTTGGTGGAAGGAAGCACTTTCAGTTCCACTAGGTGCCTCACGACCTTGACCTTGATCATCATCGTCGTCGTCGTCGTCGTCGTCTTCGTCTGTGGGTGCCATGATGGGCTCGACGTCGGAGTCACTGTCATCGTGACGCCACTTCTTGCTAGATGGCGCCACGTACCCCTCGTTGGCCAAGTGGCCAAACAGTCTCCTTACTGAGGGCTTGACTTGCTTTCCCCGGTAGACCTTCATCCGACCCAGTGTCGTATCATCCATAATCTCCAAAACAACTGCATCCTCCCTCTCTTTAGGCAGTGAAGGGAGCTTCTGATCAATGATCATCTGTAGAAATCTTGGGTACATGTAGAACCTCTCCTTCTCCTTTGCCTCTATGTTCTCGACCATGTATGAGAATATCATCTGGGAGAAACTGAATGGGTGGTTCAGCACTAGAGCAATATATGCATCTGGATTTGATTTGACATCTCGTCGAATCCTCCTCTCCTTGACGCAATGCACTTGATGATGATGTGAGCTAAGTACTTAAACTGGGGGCACAGGTTGCTTTTATTGAGCACAACTGCGTTGATGTCCCTAGTGTGCTTCATCCGCAGAAAGCAGCCCTTAACTGTCAGAGGGTGTAGCTTGGTCGGGTGGTCACCATCTTCACCTAGATCCAGAACTTGCCTAAGATCGGCTGCAGTAAAACTGATCTCCTGTCCGAAGATCGAGCTCCGGATGCTGTAGGGCTCAGTGGACCTATCAACAGTAGCCCCTTCCCAGAAGGTCTGCTGGAGTGATCTGTATGGAGTGCACGGTGTAGATATGGCCTTGAAGATCCTTGATCTCCTGAGATAGGCAATGATCCCCGCAAACTCGGTAGCATTCCGAGTGGTAGCATCTAAGTGAGCACAGATGTTATGCTTGGGGCTCATGGACCATGTATCAGCCATGTTGTTGTATCACAAGAAACATATACGTTAGATTTATGCATAACAGAAGACATTAGGAACTTAAACTGTTTTGATCAAACTGCCTCAGTCGTGCGATTGAACCATACGACTGAGTTCAGTCGTGCGATTGAGCCTGCGATTGAGTTCAGTCGTGCTATTGAGTCTGCGACTGAACTTAGTCGTATGCTATGCCATGCGATTGAATCAGTCGTGCGACTGAAACCATGCGCATGATTCATACGTGCGATTGAATTGTGCGTCTGGCTCAATCGTGCGACTGAAGTTCATTAGCATGTCCATTCGCATCCTACACTATTGAACACTCCAACCTTGAATCTTGGTCAAAACTTGATGTTAGACGTCGTGTTTAGACTCATTAGGCTCGCAGGGACTCTAAATATCACTTAATGTCCTTTATTTCAATGATTATGTCCATTTAAGTGGTCTATTTGAAGAGTTTTACTGATTTCTTGATTTTAGTGGATTAAGTCAGTTAGGGTTTGATTACACTGGTCATTTAGCTCGATTTCAGTCTCACAATACCTGTAGATGAATGAGAAATCGGTTAGGATCACAATCGGCAAGTAATCAAGGTAAAACAAAATTTGGGCAGAGTTTCTACGTATGAGAGTTTTTTGAATGCTTTGAAGGGTGGTAAGGGTTACGACCGACTGACCCCCTCTATTTATACTATGTTAAATTTCAGTCGTGCGACTGGACCCATACACATGCTTCATTCGTGCGAATGGGTTTCAATCGTGCGACTGGCTCACTCCTTCATCCATTCGTACGATTGGTTCAGTCTTGTGGTCCAATCACATGGTTGTCCCATACTCATGGTCCAATCGTATGATTGCCCCATACTCATGGTCCAATCGTGCGATTAGCTCATACTTATGGTCCAGTCGTGCGATTGGCTCATACTTATGCTCCAATCGTGCGATTGGCTCATACTTATGAGTTTGACCTCATACACTTTCACACACTTAAAGTTTTACCTTTTAATATAACATTATGAACACCGATCATCTCAGACATAACCTTTTTACCTGAACATCATTTGATCACCTCAGACGTGATCCTTTTAATTTGAACAGATTTGGTCACCACAGACATGATCCTTTTTAATTTGAAAACATTTGATCACCTCAGACGTGATCCTTTTAATTTGAAACTGATTGGTCACCTCAGACGTGACCCATTTTAGTGAGTGATTCACAGAATTCATCTAGTTGTATAATCCGACGTCTACACTACCAAAGACTAGAAAATAGAAAACAACTTTGAAATTTAAAGGAAAAACAAGACATATTTTTGGGTTTTTGATTAGAGATGGATTGAAATCTTTTAGAAAACCGTCTAGCTGATTTTTCTTCCTGAACAGCACAACTTCAAGTTAATTTGATCATTTCTGGAACGATTCATTATAGAATCATATAGGTATATCAGAACCATTTGGGACATTTTAATAAAACATTTTGATGCTAGATTCTTGTTTTGACCGAGAGTCAATAGCAATTTAAGAAAGTCATACTAGAGCTATAAGATGCATACAATGATTTTGATTGTCAAGAATTGCAGCCACGATGATTGTCAGTAAATTTGTCCTCTTAAATCCATACACAGATTTTTGACTCACATAGGTGATGAGTTAGGTTATATTATTTCAACAAGCATTTGTGGATCCCATACTTATATGGTAATAAACATTCCGCAGGAGATTTTTGAGCGGTCTACGGGTATTTGACAAGAAGAAACTATTCTAAGAGCTTTCAAATAGATGCCAAGCCTCAGGCCAGTGCCATCGCACAGCAGAGAGGCGCAAACAACAATGAATTCTAGAATATTTAGTTGTAACTCCCGGATGATCAAACTTGAATCAAATCTTGAAGAATTAGATCAAAATAATGATAAACACAATAAAACCCCTTTTGATCTATATTGATTGCATATAATTTGTAGAAATTGAAAACCCCCAATCAATTGGTCATTTAACCATTACCTAATCCTAATAACAATTAGGCTATTTATAGTGAATATAGTATTCACTAATTACATTTAACCCCCTAGACTTAGGCTAATTAATGAAATTACATATAAAATATAAAAATGACTAAAAACAAGATAAAATATATTTTGCTCACACAAAATATATTTATTACAATAAAACTCCTAGTCATCTAAATCTTCAACACCTCGTCTCGGTTCTTCGTCTCGAACGTGTCCGGTTTGACTTTTACGTTGACTTTGACCGTGACGTTGACTTTTGTTGACTTTGACTGTGTTGATAATATAGACTATCTTGTACAACTCCAACAATACTCCCCCTTAGTCTATCATTATCAACGTCTTCATACGACTTCAGCCCCGAGAAGTCAACAGTAGAAAGATCTTCAAATTAAAGCTTTTTGAATTTGATGAGAAAAGTTATTCATCTCATAAGCTCCCCCTATTTATATGCTCCCCCTTTTTGAGTGCATCCTTTGAAAAGATAGTGGAACAACTTTCCCCAATCTCTAATCTCAAGTGCTTCAGAAGATGTAGGAGGAGGATTCCTAGCTCGGTATCTTCTACAAACTTGAGCAACAGGTTCCCTGATCAGGTACACTGCTCAACTGATGATCGGCCATCACCTACAGCAAAAATCTGAAACATATTCACAAACACAATCTCGACATTTGTAATTAGATCATTTCATTTTAACAAGATAAACCCATGTTTATCTGTGTGTGAAAACAAGCGAACCCGTGTTCGTTTGTGTGTAATTTCTGTGAAATACATGAAAAATGATAAAATTGTAATAGCATAATATGGAAGACCTAAAAGAATTTTAAAATGAAAAATTATTGTAATTTTTATTTTTATTATATACATTTAATATAACTTTTTTTATCTATTAATTTTTTTATAACCGAGAACTGAATCGATCATGAGATCATATCCTCAAGATATACTTTAGCACAAAGATGAATTTAAACATCGATAAGCAATGAGATCACACTGATAACTGAATCTAATCACAGTCTTTGAATGAATTTTGAAATTCTCAAACAGATCAATGGGGATTGCTGATATGTTTGTCCACTTAAACTCATGCGCTATCTTTTTCAACAAGCATATCATTAAAGAATCTGTTTCTTTTTCTATTATTTGCAATTAAAAATAAGATGTAAATTAGATAACAGCATCAGTTACTATCATTTCTCATTTAAAAAACGCAAGTCATGAAAAAAACAAGCATTTTAAGAAGATATACAATCATTTCTCAATCATCTCGAATTAAGTTCCCAGTTCTCTTTTTATTTTTATTTACTTATACTCTCTCCCTAAATTTTTATTTTTGTAAACTTTTTTATTATTTTTTTTAATTTTTTTTTATAAAACTATACAAAAATAAAAATTTATCAAAGAAGGTCTTCCAAACTACACTGATATGAAGATAAGAAATGAATGCTCAAGAAATATGCAGTGATTGTGAAGTGAGAACTGTGATTGTGTAGATAAAAATCCAGATTGTGGATAAAATACCATGACCTTAACCTGTGTTTGTTCCGCCTCAAATTTGAATTATGAACAATCCCTGTCAGTAAACCGGATTACTAACAGTCCTCCTGAATTGTTCCTGCACTCATTAACAAATTAGTTAGAAAGGGGAACCCAAGTCATCGTAGTCCTGGAAGTTCCTTTTTCATCAAGATAAGTAACAAGCTTCTGCACACAACCGTTTAAACAATCGGGGATTGTTGTATCCTTCTTTTTAATTTTCCAAATTTTTCCGGTTCAATTAACTTGGATTTGAATGAATTAAATATGGAAATCATTTTCTGTTTAAGACCGGAAAGAAAAGAATTTGGTTTTGAACCTTTGGTCATTTTCATCTTTGTATCATGTGAAATCGGCTTCACATGAAAAGGTTTGGATGGAGGGTTTTTCATCCAACCATTCAAAGATGTTTGCTTTTTACCTTTTGAACCAGAGAAGCAACCCGTGTTGCCTTTACCAACTGGAACATTCTTTGTATACTTACATTTGGAGAAGCAATTCGTTTTGCCTTTACCATTCGAAGCAAGTCTTTGAGGGCACTTCTTTACCACATGACCTTCTTTTCCACACTCAAAACAAGCCTTGAATGGCTTTTGATTCTTTGTAGTCCCATGTCGTGCAGGTGGTGATGAGGATTGCTTGGAGCTTTGTTGGATCTAGAAAGGCTGGTGTAACCAAAACCAAGTCACTTAGAAGATTTTGGTAAAACAAATAAAGGACTTCCGAAGCTAAGTGTGGAACTTCCGAAGGAAAAAGGAGCTCTTCCGAAGACAAAGTGTAAAACTTACTTCCGATGGAAAACTCCAACTTCCGAAGACAAAGAATCTACTTCCGAAGATCAAGGCTTAGAATGAAAGATCTGAAGTCAACTTCCAAAGTACAGAATTCCTCAAGCCTCGGAAGTATAGAAGCCTCTTTCGAAGTATAAGTGGCTTCGGAAGAACTTGTTCTTCCGAAGCCAACTTACCTTCGGAAGACACTGCTATTATCCAGTGGACATAAGTATGGTCTCCCTGACACTCCGCTACAGACCTCTGAGATACTGCATGGCGTTTTCTCAAAAGCCATGTAGTTGACCATACTTTAATCCACTGTTTACCTTTTTTATGTTAGTACAGTTGCCATCTTTAGTTGGAGACAAAACGTAAGTCATGGACATGTCATGACTACCATATCTTAGATAATACTTTATCTAAGATACCTTAACTTTAGCATTGTAGTACATGCTTTAGTCTTGGGTTTCCAGCTGGTATCAAAGTATATCCGGCTGTAGGATCTAGTATATATAGTTTCTCATTGTAACTCATGTATCATGCTTGTAAGAGTCTTGTAATATCTTGAGTTGAAAAGTAATATATACAAGTGCCTTGAAAATTATCTCTGTGTGTTCCTTTGCTACTTATTATATTATTATCAACTCTTGTAAAAGACTTTACTTTATCTGACTTGAGTGTTTCTATAAGTGAGTTTGAGAGAAATCCAAGTGTTTAAGTGACAAACCCGATCCTGCAATTGGTATCAGAGCTTTTTAGGCTCTTGATTGTGAGATCTTACCATCCTAATCAACCTGATTTTCACTCCTCCTTATACCTCACTCAAAATGGCCCTCAACAAATCTGAAGTATAGATTGGGGACGATGACCAAAGCACCCATCATCACCCCTGAAAACTTCTGGTCTTGGAGCAGAAGAATGGAAGGCTTCATCAGGTATCAAGACATCAAGATGTGGCAATCCATTGTCAATGGCCCGTATAAGCCAAAAGTAGCTGGTGGAAATGGTGCCATGATTGAGAAAGCTGTTGAAGATTATTCTGATGAGGACAGGAAGAAGCTAAACATCGACAGCAACGCTATGACTGTTCTCATGACTGCAATTCCAAACTCCATCATGGTGGGGTTTGAGCATTGCAACTCTGCCAAAGAACTATTTGATGCGCTTGCTTAAATGTACTCAAGCTCAAATGACTCCAAGAAGGACTCACTGAAGCAGCAGTTCGAGAACTTCACGTATGTTGCTGGAGAGACTCTTAGCCAGCAATATTTCAGGTACATGGATCTTATTTCTTCCCTTCAATCTGTGGGAATTGCTCATGAACTCAGAGACCCTACAAGAAAGTTCATGAGTGCATTACCCAATGAGTGGACATTCTACTGTGTCTCTATCAAGAGAACAGAGAATCTGAATACACTCATCATGACCGAACTTTATGGGATCCTTGATGGGTACCGTTTGGAAATGGAAAGTAAGAGGGGTCATCAGACAAGCAGACCCTTGAGTCTTCCTGCTAGCAACGCCTTAATGGTTGCTGAAGGCTCAGGAATCTCCCAGCCTCAACAATACCTTACTTACACCCAGCAGCCATCTTGTTCTTCTGGGCCATACATCACATTTCCTGAGACTCAAAGGTCTCAACAAGCTCAGCAAAGCTCCTTTCAGGACAGCTATGCTTTTGTCTCAGGAAGTGGACACTCAAATGATTATCAATACTGCTTTGATGATCTAGAGTGTTTCAGCCCGGATGACGTGGAATACGTGGACATAGTCCAATAAATGGCTCTTCTAACCTACAGAGCAAAGAAGTTCTTTAAGAGAACTGGAAGGCAATTTCCCCATAACCCAATCAACAGCAAATTTGGGTTTGACAAAACCAAGGCCAAATGTTACAACTGTAACCAACTTGGTCATTTTGCATGGGCATGCAAGGCTCCCAAGTCCTACCCGGGAACCCCACAGGCTTCCACACATCCCTCCACACCAAAGCCCACCGGAAGGTCAACAGAAACAGCTGCAATGGCTCAAGAAGTTGACTGGAGCTTCGTGGTACAGGATGTGACTCCTGCTCAAGCACTCATGGCCGGAACAGATGAAAATAAGGTATATGAACATCTCTGTACTCCTGCCTGTATTGCTAAGGTTAAATTGTATCAGGACTACAATATGGAGATTAAATCTGATATTGAGTCTTTAAATGTTTTAAAATCTGACTTTAAAAGGGCTGAATCTGATTACCAAAGAAAAATTGAGGAGTTAGAGAAAACTGTGTCCCTATTAAAACATGAACACACAAACTATAAGACTCAGATAAAGGATTTAATATCCAAATTGACTGAGGCTCAAGCCCAGCTTGTCAAAGCTGAGGCTCAAGCCAGGAAGTATGCTATTTCTGAGCAAAACTTCCAAGCCATTCTTGCATCATCCTCTCACTCAAAACTTTGTTACCAAAACAAAGGCGGGTTGGGAACCAATGAAATTGCTCCACCACACTCTTATGAGTCTATAAGACAACCAAGGTGTGGTACTGAAGAGCAAGAGGTTCCATCTGCTGACCCACCTTCCCCTGCCAATGATGATCAAACCCTGACCACCAAAGCCAGAAGAAGCAGAGCTAAGGCAGCCAGAAAAACTGCCAAGAAAGTGGCTGAGTCCAAGCTAAAGATAGACCCAAAGCAAAAGGGTGTATTTATCTCAGCTGGATTCCAGGTGGTTGGAAACTCTGATTCAGGAAAGGGGTGTAGTACCAGCACTCCTGTCCTACCAAAGAATCAGAAGTTAAATGGAAAGGTTGCTGATAAAGAGAAAAAGAACAAGAAACAGCAATCCTCAAGTTCCCAAAAGATTAACATTGCACGCATAATGTGTGGTCTGCAAAACCACATGGCCAAAGATTGTTACTACAATCCTGCTAGCACACATTATGCAAATAATGTTAAAAAGGAAGGAGTCAGGGAAGGTTTCTCATTTGGACCATATCAAATGGTTCAAGTGATGAAAAAGGGAAAGCTTGTTTCCGAAGCAAGGCTGCTTTCGGAAGAAGATTATTCTTCCGAAAGGAAAAAGGCTTCGGAAGCTAAAGCTTTCAAGACTCAGAAGAGCAAAAGATTCCCCTTGAAACCATCCCAGAAGAAGACTGCTTCGAAAGAAAAGGTGGAGAAGGCTTCTTCCGAAAAGAAAAAAGCCTCGGAAGAATGCCAAGCTACAAAAGCTTCAACAAGCTCATCCTCCATGATCAACCAAGGGATAGAATGGAAGATCAAGGAAGATGCTGTAGCCCAAACCTCTTCTTCAAAGACATCCATTAAACCCCCATGCATAAACTTTGGTTCAATTATGTCATTATCATTGGAAGAACCCAAGACCAATAAGGCTTGGGTTTCCAATCAAAACTAATCATCTCATCTTATGTGCAGGGACATCCATATGACAAGAATAACAACATTTGGATTGTAGATAGTGGATGCTCCAGGCACATGATAGGGAACAGATCTCTCCTTCAACAATTTTAACATTATGATGGAGGTCCTGTCCAGTTTGGAGGTGAGGCCGGAGGATATATTTCTGGCAGAGGAAGTATATCCAATGGAAAGTTAAAAGTTGACAAAGTTAATTTTGTCAAACAGCTTGAACACAACCTATTAAGTGTTTCTCAATTCTGTGATCAAAAGCATCAAATGCTCTTCACAGAACATGAGTGCATTATCCTCAAACCCGGGATGACAATTCCTCAGGAATTGGTGCTTCTTAAATCTCCCAGGAAAGGGGATATGTACAAGCTGGATATGAACAATGCTTCCCCAATGGGAGAAGTATCATGCTTTCTTTTCAAAGCTGATGGTGATGAGTCAACACTATGCCATAAACGAATGTGTCATGTAAATTTGAAGACAATGAATAAATTGGCTAAAAATAACTTGGTACATGGTTTGCCTAAAAAGGAATTTTTCTGCAAAGATAACTGTGTTGCTTGCCTGAAAGGGAAACAACACAGGACATCTCATAAATCCAAAGTTGTTAACTCCATCACCACCCCATTACACTTATTGCACATGGATCTATTTGGTCCCACAAGTATAATGAGCATTGGAAGGAAATCATGTTGCCTTGTGATTGTTGATGATTTTACTAGATTTACATGGGTATTCTTTTTAAGAACCAAAGATGAAACTACTAAAATTTTGAAATCTTTTATTCTTAAAATAGAAAATCAAGTTGATCACAAGGTTAAAATAATTAGAAGTGATCAAGGGACTGAGTTTAAGAACCTAGTTCTTGACTCATTTTGTAACTCAAAAGGGATTGCCAGACAATATAGTACTCCCAGAACTCCTCAACAAAATGGTGTTGCTGAGAGGAGGAATAGGACAGTTATTATGGTTGCTAGGACTATGTTAGCTGATTCAAAGCTGCCTCTAATATTCTGGGCAGAGGCAGTCAGCACTGCATGCTATGTGCAGAACAGAGTTCTTGTAGTAAAGCCACATGGAAAAACCCTTTATGAGTTATGGAACAAGAGGCCACCGTTCATTGGCTTTCTAAGGTCCTTTGGCAGCAGGTGTACCATACTTAACACAAAAGACAATTTGGCAAAATTTGCTGAAAAGTCGGATGATGCTATCTTTGTTGGATATTCCTCTTACTCTAAAGCTTATAGAGTTTATAATATTAAAAATCAACAATTTAAGGAATCTTCCAACATTGTAGTCAATGAGCACACTCCTTGTGTTAGGGGGAATGGCCCTGATCATATCTTTGATTTAGAATTGTTTCCAAAGTATTCTAAACCATCTTGTGCTCAAAGCGACTCTGATGAAGATCAACTGTTTGAGCTTCCCAGACCTATTCCAAGTTCTCCAAGAGTTGCAGCAAATCAAGTTCCCACTATTGAAAGATCTGACAGTATAACCATCTTCAGAGATAGTGGTGCTTCAACAAGGAGTTCACCTGCTGACTTTCAAATGTCTTCAGGTGACCCTGCACAACACCAAGCTGATGAGTTTGAAACAACAGCTGGACCAAGTATTCAAGCTCCTGAGCAAAATATGTCCAATTTGGATTTATCTTTGCAACTGGAGGTGATTCCTAGACATAACACTCATCCAGCTGAGAACATCATAGGGGAAGTCTCTGAAGGCGTGAGAACAAGAGGACAAACTCACAATGGGATTGTCTATTTGTACTCATGCTTTTTATCTCAAATGGAACCCAAGAAGGTGGAAGATGCCTTGAAAGATAGTAGCTGGGTTGAATCAATGCAAGAGGAGCTGCTTCAATTCAAAAGACAAAAGGTTTGGAACCTATGTCCGCTACCATCTGGTCAAGTACCTATAGGCACTAAATGGTTTTTATAAACAAGAGAGATGATAGAGGCTTGATTATCAAGAACAAGGCAAGACTGGTGGTTCAATGATACACTCAAGAGGAAGGAATCGATTATACTAATGTCTTTGCACCTGTTGCAAGACTTGAGGCAGTTAGGATCTTCCTTGCTTATGCTGCATCCAAGAATTTCACTGTCTACTAGCTTGATGTCAAGTGTGCCTTTCTATATGGGGATACAGATAGGGAAGTCTATGTATGCCAACCTCCAGGATTTGAAGATCCACAGCATCCCAACTATATGTGCAAATTGGATAAAGCTCTATATGGGCTGCACCAAGCACCTAGGCTGTGGTATGAGACATTGTCTCAGTTTCTCCTGAAAAATAGTTACACTAGAGGTACCATTGATAAGACTCTTTTCATAGGAAAGTCTAGGAAGGACATCCTGCTCGTTCAAGTCTATGTTGATGATATTATATTTGGTTCTTCAAATGACCAAATGTGTAAAGACTTTGAGAGCATTATGAAGAAGAAGTTTGAGATGAGTTCCATGGGAAAAATGGACTTTTTTCTTGGAATTCAGTTAAAGCAAATGAAGGAATGGTTCTTTATCAATCAATCTAAATATGTCAATGATATCTTAGAACGATTTGATATGAAAGATTGTAAAGCAGCAAAAACACCTATACCCAGAAACCACAATCTCTGCCCTGATTCTGAGGGGGAGGATACTGATCAACATCAATATAGAGCGATTATTGGTTCTTTGATGTATCTCACAGCAAGTAGACCTGATATCATGTTTGCAACTTGCATTTGTGCAAGATATCAGGCTGCTCCAAAGGTGTCTCACCTAATAGCTGCCAAGAGAATTCTTAGATACCTTAAAGGAGCACCTAAACTAGGTCTCTAGTATCCAAGAAATAGTGATTTCAATCTCTATGGTTACTCTGACAGTGATTATGGTGGCTGCAATATCAACAAGAAATCAACATCCGGTGGATGTCAATTTCTTGGTGGAAGGATCATCTCATGGCAATGCAAGAAGCAATCCTGTGTCTCTACATCAACTGCTGAAGCTGAATACATTGCTGCTGCTAGTTGTTGTGCTCAGCTGCTGTGGATTCAAAACCAGATGATAGACTACGGATTCAACTTCATGAGCACTCCTATCCACATTGACAACAACAGTGCTATATCCATTACTGAAAATCCAGTGAAGCACTCCAAGACTAAGCACATTGATATCAGGTATCATTTCATTAGAGATATTCATGAGAAAAATCTTATCAAGCTAATCAAAGTTGACTCAAATGAACAATATGCTTACTTGTTCACCAAAGCCTTTGATGAACAAAGATTTAAATATCTCATTATAGCTATTGGGATGATAAACCTTGATTAGTTGATCTCATTTGAAAACCTTTTAATATGTAAAGTCTTATGTCAAAACAATCTAAGCCATGTTACAAAAGATCTTTTTCTAAATTTTATCTAAGTATGAATTCTTCCAAAGAGAAATTAACCCTCGGAAGATATTTCACATATCTTCCGAAGCAAATTCCTCCCAGGATAATTCTCTTCTCGGAAGAGTGTTAAGTCTTGGAAGAAGCGATTGATTTCATATCAGATCTACTTTCGAAGCTTATAACACACTCCATTTGAAAAGCAACATATACTCTCGGAAGTAATCAATTTACCTTCGGAAGTAAATTTGCCTTCGGAAGAACATTACCTTCGGAAATGCTTTATACTCGGAAGAAAGATTTTACAGTGTAACGGAAATCTTTTGGGCTCCACTCTGTAAAAGGTAAAGATTTTCTTAATGATGTCGGATTATTTAAATGGACTAACCTTACCGCCCATGTCACATCATCCACTGAAACCTCACATCGTCTTATCCAAAACCCCCTTTAAACCGCCATTCCACCCATTTAAATACCTTCGGCTAATCACTTACATCCTTTCTACCAAAATTACTGCCCTAAAAGCTTTCTTTATCTTCAATTTACCCTATTCCGAACTATCTTCCTGTAACCTTTCTTCAATGGCACTTAACCCTCAGCACAACCAAGTCGCACTCCTTGACTCTTCAAGGGATGTTGACTTCTCAGACATCATCTCCTTTCTAACCCAATCTTCTTACTACACCGCTCTGACTGTAAACCCCATAATTTACTCAAACCATATGTCTGAATTTTGGGCAAATGGTCAGATTGAAACCCTAAATGGGGTTCGTGTCATTTGATTGAGCATCTGTGGCCAGGAGTTGGTCATTTCTGAACAGATCATCAGGGAGCATCTAGAGCTTCATGATGAGGGCGCTCCAACGGAATTCCCCAAAGCAGATTTGGACAATTCTTTTATCCAAATGGGATATGGTGGAGATGTTAGCAGGTCAACTGTCTACAAATTCAACTTCTCTTTGTTGGACCAAAAGAACCAATGATCCAGATCAGAAAAAGTCTGAAGACAAAGTCTGAAGTGATCTACAACTGCTGAAGACAAAGTCTGAAGATAAAGTCTGAAGACATATGCTGAAGACAAAGTCTGAAGACATATGCTGAAGACAAAGTTTGAAGACCAAGTTCTCAGAAGTTGTCTCAAATAGCTGAAGAACTTCCTTTCAGTAGTTGTAATGTTTTACTTTTCAGTAGTTTCTTTTCAGTAGTTTTATTATTGTAAAACGTCTGAAGTTCTTACACTTCAGATGTTATAGTATCAGTAGTTGTAACTCTGGTTTATACTTAACTTTTTGTGAAGGTGTCCTCAGTTGTTGTGGACATCTTCAGTAGATTAGTTACTTTCAGTAGTTTGTATAAATCAGTTAGATGTCACTATCAAGTGACATCAGCTGACGTCACATTCCTTTATAAAAGGAATGTTGACCTAATTGTTTTGTAACCGAAGCATTTGCGTGAATGAAAATCTTCCATTAACAGAAAATTCTCTCTCTATAATCGTCATAGTGTGATTGAATATTCATACTTGTTTTGCTTAAATTTGATCTAATTTCTGTTATATTCCGCTGCAAATTCCAATCTAATTGATCAAACTAGATCCGATCCTATCAAATGGTATCAGAGCTAGTTAATCATTGATCGATTTAACAATTGATCATTGAAACTGCTCTTTTGATATCTAAGTTTGATCGAATTAGCAAATTTGCAAGAATTGGTTATAGAGTTTGATTTTCTATTGCTTCCGGTCAATTAATTTGAGATTCAAATTGTGTTGTTGAGTTTTTGAGCTAGACTTATTAAAATCTCATTGAATATGGTTGAATTGGTGAAAATGACTACTTCAATCAATGATCCTCACAATACTGGCTCCTCAACAAAGCCTCCGATGCTTGTTAGGAGTGAGTATAACATATGGCAACGCCGAATGCTCCATCACCTGTCTGTTAATAGTTCAGGTTGTTGCAAGTCAGTGGTTCATGGACCATATAAGCCTATGGTGAGTAATCCGGAAACCAATGAGATGATTCCGAAGAAGAAGGAACAATATTCTGATGAGGATCTAAAACTATTTGAGATTGATGCTAAAGCCCATGGAATTCTGGCCATGGCACTGCCTAATGAAATCTACTCTGGGCTTATGCATCATGAAACTGCTCATGATCTCTAGGTTGCTCTGAAAGAACAATTTGGAGGAACTGATGAGGTCTTAGCAAACAATAGAGAAATCCTTGCCCAGCAATATGAGACATTCTCTCATAGAAAGAGTGAGTCACTGACTCAACAGTTTGAGCGATTTTCCTGTTTGATATCTGAGCTAAAAATGGTTCAACATGAATATACAAACAGTCAGATGAACAACAGATTCCTCAGATCCCTGCCTGAGAGATGGGACACATATACCATTGTCCTACGCTCCAGTGCAAATCTGGATACTCTATCTCTTACCCAACTTCATGGGAAACTCTTAACATTTGAGAGAGAGATAGAACAGAAAAGGAAACTGGCTTCATCTGGAAAGCTCACTGATGACTTTGTACCAGGAAACACTGCTTTGGTTGGTCATGAGTCAGAATATGCTACATCAGAAAGTTCTTATGATAAGCATATAGATTTCTCTTCAAACAGTGGAGATCATGCTTTTTTTGGAGTTGATGGTAACTCAGGGTTTAGTGTTGATAATTTGTGCTTTTTGATGGATGATTTGAAAGGAATTGCTGATGATGATCTGGAAGAGATGGATATTTTGAGCCAAATGGCATTAATCAATATCAGATCTCAAAAGTTTTACAAAAGGACAGGTAGAAAATTCCCTGGTCTCTCTGGCAAAACCAAAGTTGGTTTTGATAAGAGCAAGTTGAGATGTCACAAGTGCCATAGACTTGGACATTTTGCTAGAGAGTGTAGATCATCTGGATCTAACTCATCTGCACCCTTTGTGAATTTTCCAAGCAATAGCTCACAAACCAAAGGGCAACATTCTACCAGTTCTGATCATCATTCACAAATTCAATCATCTTCTGCATTTTTTGTTCCTCAAGGTCCAATGCCATACCCTTATCCATGTTTTTACATGCCTCAGTCTAGTCAGGTTCCTGTACCCATGTTCAACAACCACATGCCCTACCTGATCCTCAACCATCTAAATCAAGTCAACAATCTCAATCTCAATCACATTAAAGCTTTTTCACCCCTGAGGTTGTTGACTGGAGCAGCTTACCAGATGATGTCTCTGGTTATTCTGAACAGTTGTTTACTGGTGCTGGTCAACATGGTGGTGAAAACACTTTTGGAAATCTTGCTCTAATGGCCCTGGAGTCTACTGATGGAAATACTTCATCATCACAGGTACCACAGGTATCTTCTGAGGCTAAAGCAAAGTTATATTCTGAGTCATGCATAGCTGCTTTTGTTTCAATTAGGGAAGCAAATGTAGCCTTGATTAATCAAAATCTTGACCTAGAGAAAGTGATTTCCAAAAGAAAAGCTGAGTTTGAGTATGTTTTAAAAGAAAAGAATGAGAGATTTACAAACTAAAATGTCAAATCACTGATGAAAAAGCAAAGGTAGAGGTCATTTTGGAGAATCATACGAATCTCAAAGAAACACTTGCAGCTACTCAAGTTAATTGTGAACGTTGGGTAACATCATGCAAGGGATTTGAAATGCTTCTCAGTAAGCAAACAGCTTCAAATGTGAAGTTTGGGATTGGGTATAATCATACCATACCTCCTATAGATTTTACTCCCAAGCTAGAAGTAAAATCTGAAGGTGACTGTAATTCCCAAACCACATCATCATGTGTCTCATCCTCGAGTGATAATTCAAAATCAGAGGATGAAGTCAGTGTTATTACCTCAGCTAATCAATTTGCTAATGGTCTCACTGCTTCTAAACACATGATCAAAAAGAAACTGAGCAATTCAGGTGTTGTCCCATAAAGTACTCAAAGTACTGAAGGGCAAAACACAACACCTGAAGAGCATTTCAAACCAATTGAAATCAAGCATAATTTGACAACTGCTGAAAAGTCTATCAGGAAATCCAAAAGTACTGATAGAAAACTTCTGAAGAACAAATCTTCAGTTGTTGAAAATCCTTCAGTACTTACCAAAAGTACTGAAAGGAAGAAAGTACTGAAGAACAAATCTTCAGTAGTTTCATCACCTTCAGCAGTTGATCAACAAAAGATGAAGAGATAGCCATGTGAAATATGTGGTTTGTTTAATCATCTAACTGATGAATGTTGGTATAACAAGGGTTTAAAATTCAACAAAGAGAAAATCATTAAAAAGAAAATGAATAAAATGAAAGATGAATTTCAAACCAAGTTTGTACCACAAACATCTCAATCTGATAACCCAAAGTTTTCCAAAAAGCTAAAAGGAAGGAAGGGGTTTATCACAAAACAGCTGAAAATATTTCTCATGGAATATCAAAACCCCAGACTAAGTCTGTGTTTTCCAAAAAAGAGGATTTGGTGAATCACAAGAACAAATCAACTACTGATGTGTCAACTGAGTTGAAGGCTTTGACAACCAATCAGACACAACTTGTTATGATGGTTCAACATCTGTTGGGGAGAGTTAACCAACTAGATGTATCTGTGATTAAACCACTGAAAAGGAAAACTAAGCCAAAATCAAAGGAATCCTTTTCAGCACCATCTCCACCTTCAAAAGTTGTTAATCATGAGAAATCAGTTAGTTTAAAATCTGTTGATGAAAACAGACCCAAAACCAAAATGGTTTGGGTCTCAAAGGCTAACTAATTTCTTGTGATAAATGCAGGGTTCTTCAGCATGCCAAAGAAGCATCTGGTATGTAGACAGTGGAGGATCTATGCATATGACAAGGAGCAGCTCTCTTCTTCATGATTACTCTCAAGGGAAGAAGGGATTTGTTTCTTTTGGAAATGATGCTAAGGGTTACATCATAGGAAAAGGTTTTGTGTCCAATGGTGAAATAAGGTTTGATGATGTTAACCATGTGGAGAACCTCAAGTACAACCTGTTGAGTGTCAGTCAAATGTGTGATAAAGGGCATGTTGCACTTTTCACAAGTCAGAACTGCCGGATTCTGTCTTCCAAAGTTCTGAACAAGATTGACAAGATATTGGATGAACATACTCTCCTGAAGGCCAACAGGATTGGAAGAGTATATGCCTTAGATTTATCAAAGAAAATTGATCTTAAAGGCCATCCATGTCTGTTCTCTAAAGCCTCTCCTCAAGAATCTGAACTATGGCATAGAAGGCTTGGTCATGTGAATCTTAAAAATATGAACCAGCTTATTCATCATGGTCTAGTGAGAAGTTTGCCATTGAAGGAGTTCAAATGTGATGACAACTGTCCAGCTTGTTTAAAAGGAAAGCAACACAAAGTTTCATTCCCTCCAATAGAAGAACCAAAGTCCACTGCCTGCTTGCAATTACTGCATATGGATCTTTTGGTCCAGTAAGAGTGATGAGTATGGCAAAGAAAAAATACTGTCTGGTAATTGTGGATGATTATTCCAGATATGTATGGACTTTCTTCTTACATTCCAAAGATGAGGCTGCCCAAATCATCATTTACTTTGTGTTGTATGTGGAGAAGCAGTATTCACTTCCTGTCAGATGTGTGAGAAGTGATAATGGCACAGAATTTAGGAATCACACTCTTGATGAATTCTATTTGTCTAAGGGAATCAAGAGGCAATATAGCATTCAAAGAACTCCTGAGCAAAATGGAGTGGTGGAGAGAAAGAACAGGACCCTCATTGAAGCCGCAAGGACAATGTTGGCTGACTCAGGTTTGCCACTAACCTTTTGGGCTGAAGCTGTCAACACAGCTTGCTATGTACAAAATAGGGTGTTAGTAAATCAGAGGTTGATGAAGACTCCTTATGAGTTATTACATCATTTGGCCCCTCTAATTTCATTCTTTAGAGCATTTGGGTGTCCCTGTTATATTCTTAACACAAAGAATCCACTTCAGAAGTTTGAATCAAAGGTGGATGCAGGGTATTTTGTTGGGTATTCATCTACTTGCAAGGCATACAGAGTTTTTAATTGCAGAACAAAGATTGTTGAAGAAACTTTGCATGTCAAGTTTAATGAATCTCCAAAAGACAAAATTCCTCAAAACCCTGTGGAGTTGTTTGATTTGGACATACTGCAATATGCTCCATATCAGTCTCCATCAGTTGCTGTTTCTGACAATTCATCATCTCCATCTGATGATATAAATGCAAGTTGTAGTGATCATCTGCCTGTGTCTACTACACTTGATGTTCCTGTAGCTTCAGCAGTTCCATCCACAACAAATGCTGATGAAATCTCTGAATCCTCTACTTCATTTGAACTGCCATCTCATTCTAGGTTTCAAGAGTCTGAATCAACATCTATTGCTGCTGAATCTCCTAAACACTTGCACAGATATCATTGAGTACCAAGAACTGAAGAATCATCCCATGTCTCAGATCATTGGTGACATTAATGCTGGTGTTTCAACTAGAAGTCAATTGTCCAATTTCTGTCTCTATGCTCTCTTCATCAGTCAGCAAGAGCCAAAGAACTATCATGTGGCATTAAGAGACAATGGATGGGTTGAAGCCATGCAGCTTGAGCTTCTTCAGTTTCAAAAGCAGCAAGTGTGGGAACTGGTTCCTCTACCCCAAGGTAAGTGTGCAATAGGCACTAAATGGGTGTTTAGGAATAAAACTGATGAAAAAGCCAAATTGTCAAGAACAAGGCCAGACTGGTTGTACAGGGGTTTTCACAAGAAGAAGGTATTGATTATGATGAAACCTTTGCCCCTGTAGCCAGACTGGAGGCAATCAGATTTTTCTTAGCTTATGCTGCTTTCCATAACCTTAAAGTTTTTCAAATGGATGTCAAAAGTGCATTTTTATATGGTAAAATAAAAGAAGAAGTTTATGTGTGTCAACCACCAGGTTTTGAAGATCATAAACATCCAGATTGGGTGTACAAGCTTGATAAGGCTCTTTATGGGTTAAAACAAGCTCCCAGAGCCTGGTATGAGACACTATCTAACTTTCTTCTTCAAAATAATTTCACTAGAGGCTCCATAGATAAAACTTTGTTCATTAAGAAAGTAGGCATGCATAAGCTCCTTGTTCAAATTATGTAGATGATATTATTTTTGCATCTTCTGATCCACAGTTGTGTGATGCCTTTACTAAATTGATGCAACAAAAGTTTGAAATGAGTGCCATGGGAGAATTACAGTTCTTTCTGGGTTTGCAAATCAAACAAATGGCTGATGGAACTTTTATTCATCAGTCAAAATACACAAAGGATTTGTTAACCAAGTTTGATTTACAAAACTGTAAGCCCTGTTCTACTCCCATGTGCAGCAACACACAACTGGATGCTGATCAGAAAGGTAAAGCAGTTGATGAAACTCTTTACAGATGTATGATTGGTTCCTTGATGTACCTTACAGCTTCTAGACCAGACATTATGTTTGCAACTTGTGTCTGTGCTAGATTTCAGGCTGCACCTAAAGAATCCCATATGATTGCAGTCAAAAGGATCTTTAGATATTTGCAAGGAACTCAATCTCTAGGACTTTGGTATTCCACTGGGCACTCTTGCAAATTAGTTGCTTTCTCTGATAGTGACTATGCAGGGTGTAAGTTAACCAGAAAATCAACTTCTGGTGGATGCCAATTTCTAGGCAACTGTTTAGTTTCTTGGCAGAGTAAGAAACAAACTTCAGTTGCTACATCCACAGCTGAAGCAGAGTACATTGCTGCTGCAAGCTGTACATCTCAGGTACTCTGGCTTCAAAATCAATTATTGGATTATGACATTACAGAGACTAAGACTCCTTTACTAATGGATAGTGCTTCAGCTCTTTGTATTGTTAAGAATCCTGTCCAGCATTCTAGGACCAAACATATTGAGATCAGACATCATTTTATCAGGGATTGTTATGAAAAGGGTCTGATTGATCCAAAGTTTGTGCCTAGTACTGATGAGCTTGCAGATATATTTACTAAGCCTTTGGACAGTGCAACTTTCCAAAATCTTGTGCTCAGGCTTGGTATGCTGCAACTAGAATGATTTGACAACTACTGATGCTCTTAGTTAATAAGTACTGATGAGCATTAGTATACAGCTGTCAAAAATAAGTGCTGATAAGTTATTTTATCTTCAGCAGTTTTATAACTACTGAAGACTAAATTACTTAAAAGTACTGAAGTACTTTATTTGTTGAAAAGTACTGATGTAGTTAAAACTACTGATGTCTTTTCTAATAGATAAGTACTGATGACCAATGAAACATCTGAAAATCAGATGATCTGCTGAGTAAGTGTTAAGGTCATTGAAACAACTGAACTTTGTGAATTGACGACAACAACTGCTGTCTCATTTCAAAACAACTGAAGCCAAAACCAAGTCTTCAGTAGTTTACAACTACTGATGACTAACACCAAGTCTTCAGTTGTTTACAACATCTGAAAGTTAAAACCATGTCTTCAGTTGTTTTCTAACAACTGATGACTCACACCAAAACTTTCAGTTGTTTTCTTTCAGCCGCTTCATAACCTATAAATACCTAACCCTAACTTCAACCTTTTCATAAATCTCTTTCCAAACGTTCATCTTCCATTAATGGCGACCATGCAAATCAAACCTCGACACAACTGTGTCGCTTACCTCACAAAATCAGCCTTTTGGACCAAGTTTGATGCTGCCATTGATCTGATGGTTGATTCCCAATATCATACAGCCTTCCTCTTGAATCCTACCATCTATCCCGATACCCTTCGCCAATTCTGGACAAACGTCACTGTTCATACTGATGAGAATGATGACTCGATCACTCTTCAGTCGTTTGTCAATCAAAAGAAGGTGGTCATCACTTCTGATATCATTCGCCAAACCCTAGACCTGAATGATGCCACCTATGTCACCAGATACCCCAAAGGCACCATTGATTTATCATTTGTTAACCATGGATATGAGGGTGACCTAAGTGCTACTACTATTATGAAGAAGCACTTCCATGATGCTGAGCGTCTCATTTTTCATATGATCAATGTCTGCCTTGCCCCCAAAACATCTTCATGGGATCAAATGTCATCCAGGTGGCAACAGGTATTGTATTCTATCCTTGAACGCCAAAGCTTAAATTTTTCTAAAATAATATTTTTGGAATTAAAAGATCTGGCATTGAAACCTGTGGCTAACAGATGGATATTATATCCAAGGTTTCTTATGGCCATAATTATTAATCAATTAAAATCTGATGGCCTTGTTGGCCTTGGGGTCCCCGTTATGGTAGTTTTGCCAGAAGTATACTCCACGCACAACTCAAACCCACAACTCAAAGAGGCTGCCAAACTGCTAAAACCCAAGCAGAGGGAACCCAAACCAAAATCCAGACACAACTCAAACCCACAGCCTCCACCTCCAGATCTAAAGTCCCCTCCAAACCAAAATCCAAGAAAACCAAAAAGGCTACTCAGGGAGTTGAGTCCCCTGATGATGCCCCTGCAGCACAAACGCAGGATGAAACTACTAGCATTAATCCCCTTGTAGTTTCAGACTCTACCAGCTGAAACCGCTCAGGTATCCTCTCAACAGGATCCTGATGCAACCAACATTGGGGAAACCACATTACTGGAATCTCTCTCACTTGAGAAGATTGCCATTGAAGAGCACCATTCACCCCAGGTGCAATCCTTTTCACCTTTATCTCCCACTGAAACCACCCCTACAAGCCCAACTGCAGTCATTGCTCAAGTGTTGACTCAACTACATTCCTCTACCCCTCCCCAGAAACCTATTACCACTGGGAAAACCTCAACAGTTGAGGGAGAGGATTATAATGTGGTTGACAACCCACAACATAGGGATTACAAAGTTCAATCTCCCAGTGTAGAGGAGGAGATTAGAACATCTGGTGAGGCTACCTCTTCCCCTGTTTCAGCACATGAACAGGATGAAGGTGGTATCATCTCTAAGACCTCACCAGAGGCAACTGCCAATGAAGGACTTAATCCTGAGGCAGGAAGTCCCCAGTTCCAAGACAAAGGGGCACATGTGAATACTGATCTACACTCAGCTCATGTTCATCCTGATTTACTCAGGAGGTCAGCTGATTCAGCTAGGACTGATGATGACCTGGGCTTTTTCTTTGAAGTTCTAGCCCAAAACACCATTTTTGAGGCTGAGGTATGCAGACTACAAGAACTGCTTGCCAAAATGTCTCAAGAATCAAGTCCATCTGCCCCAATTCACCCACAGATGGCAGCTTCTTTTGAAGCTCTCCCAAACACTGAGCCACTCTCAACAAATCAGCCACCAGCCTCTGTTTCAGGCACCATTTCTCAGGGTGAGAACCCCTCTGAGCAAATGGTTGCTGCAATTAAATCTTCCTTACCTCTCATCACTCCAATCATCACTACTATTGTACATCAAACCATTGATGAGAGGATTTCCTCAAATCTTCAAACCCTAGTTGATGATGCTGTCTCCAAGAAACTTTCTGACATTCAAACCCCTGAACCCAATGCAACCAAAAAGGAGGAGTCTAAGTCAGTAAAAGAAGATAAAAGAAAGAGAGTTGAAGAGGAAGAAGCCAAAGAGAAGAAAGGAAAAGAGATAATCACTTATAAGAGAAAGAAAAGTGCTAAACAGACTGAGGATGAGAAGAAGCTAGAGGAACTGATCAAAGAAGCTGATGAGCAACATAGCAGATCTATGGATAAGATCATTGATCAGCTCTTCAGACAAGGCTTTGACACTGCCAAACTTGATTCTGAGATCAGACGGCTAGAGATTCAAGAGATTGAGAATAGATGGGCCAGCTGCAATGAGAAAGAAAGAGAAAGGTTGGAAGCTATGATCAGATTCTTGTCAAAACACTTGGGAAGACCAATCATTGAAGTAAAGTCATGGTCTAGAGACAGTATTTTGGAGATAACCACCAAAATCTGTTCTTCTGAAACCTTCAACAAAGGATTGATCATAGAAGCTCTGGATGAAGCTGGTGCTGGGAAAAGGTCTGACATGGCAAAGTTATCCAAAGCCACCCTCCTCACAACCAAAATGATAGAGCAGCCTTTACAATCTCCCTTACCAAAACAACCCTCAAAATCAATCTCACAACTTCCAAAAAAATCAACCTCACAACCCTCAAAACAACCAACCTCACAACCCTCAAAACAACCAACCTCACAACCCTCAAAACCAACTCCTTCACCCAAAAAACCCACTCAATCAACCACCAATGATGCACCTAAGAGAAAGAGAAGGGTGTTGAGGATGGAAGAAGAAGAAGAAGATGATGAGGAGGATAGTCTGCCAATCTCTGCTGTGATTAAAATGAAGAAGCCTGAGCCTAGGAGTCAACCAACAACAATCACTCCTGACACTCAAAGGCAAATGGTTAAAGTGAAGATTGAAGAAGAAGAACAGCAGAAACAACATGATGAGCAGCTGTTAAGGATGGTTGATAAGGAATTTCCTAAGTCTTCATCCATACAAGCTATGAAGAAACATGCTCAGAGGTTGTATGCTCTCAGATTTACATTTCAGTATCAGAAAGAGAGAGTAAGGATTTGGCCTGACCCCAGAGTTAGTGACAGAATTCATAGGAAGAATGTTCCAAGTAGATACAATGGCCAAGTGAGAAAGACTGTAGATGCTGTGATAATGCTGGCCATTGTAGTGTCACCATGGGAAATCCTTGATGACTTCAAGCGAGCTTACAAGACTAAGATGACTCCACAAACCTTTTTGGAAAACAAAATGGTAAAGAAGGGGTTAATTTACAAGAAGCTTGAAGAAATTAGAAGAAATGAGCTCCAGTTGTTACTTGAAGGAACTCATCCTGATGAATTTGCATACAGAGAAATAACAACTGTGGAGCTGAAGAATGGAAAGATTGTTAGATACTTATCTGAGTATTATGGGCCTGAGTTCTTCTTTGAGAGTGAAGTAGAAGAACTCACAATAGAAGAAAAAGTTGTTCTTCTTGAGGCCTATGTCAGAGAGTCTTACAGACTCATCATTGGGAAGTAGGTTTAATGATTGGGGTAACAGCTCTGTGTCCAATTCCCCAAGACAGAGTTCCCATTCATCTTTTGCCAATCAAATTCTTTGAAACCTCTTCCTGGCATGAGCTTAATTTGGTGATTTCTGAGCTGATCCAGAAAATGTGTCTGCCAATAAGTGGGACTTCAATAAGCTTAAAGGTTTTGGCTGCATTGGTTCAGGGGGAGTTTGTTGGACCAAAAGAACCAATGAGCCAGATCAGAAAAACCTTTAAGTCCCACAGACATCACAACAACTGAAGTGATCTTCAACTGCTGAAGACAAAGTCTGAAGATAAAGTCTGAAGACATATGCTGAAGACAAAGTCTGAAGACATATGCTGAAGACAAAGTCTGAAGACCAAGTTCTCAGAAGTTGTCTCAAACAGCCGAAGAAGTTCCTTTCAGTAGTTGTAATGTTTTACTTTTCAGTAGTTTCTTTTCAGTAGTTTTATTATTGTAAAACGTCTGAAGTTCTTACACTTCAGATGTTATAGTATCAGTAGTTGTAACTCTGGTTTATACTTAGCTTTTTGTGAAGGTGTCCTCAGTTGTTGTGGACATCTTCAGTAGATTAGTTACTTTCAGTAGTTTGTATAAATCAGTTAGATGTCACTATCAAGTGACATCAGCTGACGTCACATTCCTTTATAAAAGGAATGTTGACCTAATTGTTTTGTAACCGAAGCATTTGCGTGAATAAAAATCTTCCATTAACAGAAAATTTCTCTCTCTATAATCGTCATAGTGTGATTGAATATTCATACTTGTCTTGCTTAAATTTGATCTAATTTCTGTTATATTCCGCTGCAAATTCTAATCCAATTGATCAAACTAGATCCGATCCTATCACTCTTACAATTGGAAGTTCCTGTTGCATGTGGTTCTTCACTGTTTGTCCAATAAATCTGGGGGATGGGATCAAATCCCATATGAACTTGGGTGCCTAGTTCATGGTTTGGTGAAAAGCCTCCGCTTCAACTATTCAAGATTTGTGCTGACTAACCTCATGGGAAATCTTCAAAGGGACACATTTTTCATGTATCCCAGGTTTCTCCAGCACATAATCAATTGTGAGCTGGACCAGAGCAAGCTTGTCTGCGCAGCTGCTCTGACTGCTCCTCAAATGAGGTCGACCATCTTCAAGACTTTGAAGAGAGTGTCCACCAACTTCACCGGAAGAGATACTGCATTTCTTCCAGGTATGATTGAGCCAATGGCTCCTGGTGACATCCCTGTTAACCCCACAGGTGATGAACCCACACCAGCAACTACCCTCACTTTGCCAAATCTACCTTCTCCACCCATTACCTTTACTTATCAGAGACGTCCCAAACGAACCCTTGTTCAATCTTCTCTGATTGAACAAGCTCCTCATGTTCTACCCAAAAAGGCTAGAGTGGAACAAAGGGCTCCCACTCAGCCTGAGGTCCAACCATCCTTCACATGTGACCTCAATATGGGTCTTGAGTCTCCTTAGTCTCAGACCCATGAGCCCGAAACCCAAGCTGAAATCCCTCAGGGAGAGTCTCTATACTCCCCTGAGCAGCCAAAAAGGGACAGCCCTATCATTGGCTCAATGCCTTTAGACATTGATCAAAGTCCCGGGTCATTAGGTTACACTTCCATATCCTTTACTGAACTTTTAATTGGAGCTGATGAAGAGATAATGTCTCTTCAGGGCAATGAAGTTGATCCACAACACCCTCTCAAGGATCAATAGAGCCCAGAGAGATCTCTTATCTCTAGCCCCCATCAGCAAACCTTTACTGAGGTGAGTCCCATTAATGTGGAGGGGACTCATGTAGATTCAGTTGCCACTACTGAAGGAGCCTCAAGGGATTCTCAGGACAGTGGTAACATCACTGAGACTGAATCTAAGGCAACCATGCCCTTTAATGACTCTGAAAGAGACATCTTTGAGCAAGGGAAACCAGGGCGCCAAGAAACCACATCTGGTGGTGAGGATGAACATACAAGGTATGTTACCTCATCTCCCCGTGATTCTTCAAAAGAGGATGAGGGAAGAATGCAACTCACCATTCAAGACCTACTTTCTAAAGTCTCAAATCTTGAATCCAAGGTTAGGACTTTAGAGGATAGGTCTGTCAATCAGCAACTTGAGATTAAAACTCTCAAGGCCAAACTAGCTGAGAAACAGATTGAGAGGTCTGTTAGGCATGTACCAATTCATGTCTCCTTGACCTCTTCCTCTAGCTCATCAAGCTCTCAGGATGATCCTACCAAAAAGGGGGAGAGTGTTCAGAGACAATGTCAAAGACAAGAGGAAACCCAAAGTCAAGCTCTCACTTCCTTGAGCTCAAAGTATCTTGTGCAACAAGCTTCAATTTTCCCTGAGCCTCCTCCAATTATCATTCAATTGGATCAAAGGATGCTCCAAGATCTCAATAAGTTCTTTAACAAGTTCCTGTTGGAATCTCTTATAGAATAGCCAAGTCCTGATCTGTCTATGATCTACTTTTGAGCTCAAGCGCTTCAGAGGTTAAATGCACCTTCTACCACTATTGAGGAAGTTGGTCAACCTAAGGCCCAAGTGGAACCTGAGATTAACTTTGAAGGGGAAACAAGGACTGATGGCCCAGCAACTGAAACAGTTGGGACAGATAGTTCATTTTCACAGACTTCCGAAGCACAATTCAAAGCCTCGGAAGAACAATTTCAAACTTCCGAAGCTGAAATTGCTGCTGCGGAAGGACTATTCTCATTATCCGATGATCTAATAGTCACAGATGCAATCCTGGAACTTGCATCTGAGGTTAATAGGGAGGATTTTCTCACCCAACCTCTAGCTCTAACATCAGCATTAACTCCAGCTTCCATCTCTACTACTCAACCTGAATCTTCCATCCAAGAACCCCCAAAGTCTAGCACTTCCGAAGACATCAAAGGAAAGAGGAAGATGACTTTGAAAGAGCTTCAGGAGGAAGAAAGGTTGGAGAAACTCAAAAGAGAAGGTAGGCTTCCAACTGGAAAACTGCCAGCTGCAAGTACCAAAGCAGCTGCAGCCAACCAGAAGGCAGTCAACAACAGAAAAAGAGTAGAGATTATTGATAGACTTGTTAGTCTAGGAGCTGCAAATGAAGATACACTCCTGCTACCATTAGAGGAGTTAGTAGAGCTAGAAAAGGCAACCTTGCTGCTAAAACAGCAAAAAGAAGAGGCAGCAAGGTTGGCCTTAGAACAAGAAAGGGAGAGGAAAGAAAGAAAAGTTGATCTGCAGCTCAGGAGGGAAAGGATAACTTTCCTAACCTCTAGAGGTTTCTCTCAAGAAGAATTATCTCCACATAACAATGATACGATCTTATGGCTCTTCAACAAAGAGCAAGATCAAATGGAGAAAGAGAGAAAGAGAGCTGCAAGGGAAAAGCTAATGCAGAAGAAGAAGAAGGAAAAGGAAGCAGGACTGACTGCTGCCAAGAAGATAGGTGAGAAGGCCTGGATGAAGAGCTATCTCAAGGCTCATGGCTTCTCTGGCAGGCAGGTGGGTCCTATGTCAGAAAAGACTCTCCAGCGACATGTCAGTGACATAAAGGCTGACATTCGCGCGGGGAAGAGGAAGGAGATGTACAGAAGGGGACAGGGGATGACCTTCAAAGCAACCACTCAACCCAAACTCCAAACCCAACCACAACCTGAACCAATACCCTTTACATTCCCCATCAAAACCAAACCAACCACTGAACCATACACCCCTGAACCTACACTATCACCTCTACCAATCTCTTCACCTCAACGACCTAAACTACCCATCCTCCAACCCAAAACTCTAGCCAGAACCCAAACACCTCAACCTACCCATCAACCCATCAAACCATCCCCTCAGCCTTCTAAACATCTCTCCTTAGAAGAATTCAAAGCAGTCAAGACAAAGCTTATCAATTGCACAACTCTGAGTGATATCTCCTGTGAGGAGGATTCAGTCAATTTGACCTATGTTGATGGATCCTCACGTTCCCTCACTAGAGATCAATTTCTTGATCTGCCCAGAGGAACATTGGACCAAGCTGCAAATCTCCTTGGCCTTAATTCAGACACTTTGAATGAGGAAGAAAAGAAGTTAAGGAGAAGGCTGGTGACTCTACTGGATACCAAGAAAGGCGACCGGGTGCCAAGACAACCCCTTGCACCTAGAAAGAAGATCATCCAGTGGAGGTTCGAAGACTCTTCTCATAACTTTGTTGTTGAAAGAGAGAATGGAGAGCTCAACAGGCTAAGTGCCTCATCTCTGCTACACTTGAGTAGATTTGACATTGCTGAGTTAGCAGAGAAGCCATTCTCCAACCCTTCAAACTCTGATGTAGCTGCCCATATCAGAAATCATCTAGGCAGCCTTCATATGGCCGAGCTCACTGCTAGAAGCAAGGTTGAAGAAGAGTTGAAACTGAGAGAAGAGGAGGAAAGGAAGGGATCAGCAACCAAAAGCAAAGCCTTTTTATAAATGGTTGAACTTAAATCCATAGTTAGATGGGAGTATGACTATAACTCCCATCAACTAACTCTTTTTTCAGGGGGACACAACAAAGGGTACATGTCATTCAGAGTGATAGACTGGATCTCCTATCCACCAATGACTTGTACAAGCTTCTCAGCACCACTTCAGGGAAGAACAAAGAGACAGACAAATATCTTTTGTCCCTGGTGCTGAAAGCTTTGAGAAGCAGAAATAAGTGAGGTTTTGGTAGCATCAGCCTAGGGGGAGTTTGTTGGATCTAGAAAGGCTGGTGCAACCAAAACCAAGTCACTTAGAAGATTTTGGTACAACAAATAAAGGACTTCCGAAGCTAAGTTTGGAACTTCCGAAGGAAAAAGGAGCTCTTCCGAAGACAAAGTGTAAAACTTACTTCCGAAGGAAAACTCCAACTTCCGAAAACAAAGAATCTACTTCCGAAGATCAAGGTTTAGAATGAAAGATCTGAAGTTAACTTCCGAAGTACAGAAGTCCTCAAGCCTCGGAACTATAGAAGCCTCTTCCGAAGTATAAGTGGCTTCGGAAGAACTTATTCTTCCGAAGCCAACTTACCTTCGGAAGACACTGCTATTATCCAGTGGACATAAGTATGGTCTCCCTGACACTCCGCTGCAGACCTCTGAGATACTGCATGGCGTTTTCTCAAAAGCCATGTAGTTGACCATACTTTAATCCACTGTTTACCTTTTTATGTTAGTACAGTTGCCATCTTTAGTTGGTGACAAAAGGTAAGTCATGGACATGTCATGACTACCATATCTTAGATAATACTTTATCTAAGATACCTTAACTTTAGCATTGTAGTACATGCTTTAGTCTTAGGTTTCCAGCTGGTATCAAAGTATATCCGGCTGTAGGATCTAGTACATATAGTTTCTCATTGTAACTCATGTATCATGCTTGTAAGAGTCATGTAATATCTTGAGTTGAGAAGTAATATATACAAGTGCCTTGAAAATTATCTTTGTGTGTTCCTTTGCTACTTATTATATTATTATCAACTCTTGTAAAAGACTTTACTTCATCTGATTTGAGTGTTTCTATAAGTGAGTTTGAGAGAAATCCAAGTGTTTAAGTGACAAACCCGATCCTGCAAGCTTGTAGAAGATTCTTGCTTTTTCTAAAGTTTCCCATGCTGAGCAGTGAATGAGATCTTTACTGATTGACTGGGATGCTTTGCAATTGGAGAAGAGATCCTTATTTGTCTTGATTCAGCTTTCGGAAGCTTTTGTGACTTGACAATGTTAGGAGATATATTGATCTGTGAGGAACCAACACGCACCTCTGTGATTGATTCATCATCTGAGCTTGTCCAGTATCGTATACACAGATCTTTCTCCAACGGATCTTGATTGACATCTCCTATTGTGTCGGCTTCGATTATAGGATTCTCATTGCCTGATGATTCAACAACTATTCCTTCTTTGACAAACCTGACGGGAACAAACGAAGGAATGTTACCTGATTTGAATTTGTTGAAGAAAGTTGTAGAAGCAACTGATATTGGTGTTGGAGCATCAGAAGAGGAATCATCATTAATCTTCTTATCAGACCCTTGCCTGAGGAATCCCAAACCTACAGGACAATCCTGCACATCTCTAACCTCTTTAAGATTAACACTGCTTAAACTTGCATTTAAATGATTAGTTTCTGCAGCTTCAATCAAATCATTTGTTGAATGAGGTCTGGTGATTGGTGAATAACATAAAGTAGAAGGAGGTGGAACTTAATTAAATACAGTTTCACCATCAGATTTATATCAAATCCCATGTTTTACCCGCGCCCCTTGTTGTTTAGCAATAAGCTCATCCTTTTTCATGTGTGAAAGGGTCCATTTATCAAGCTTTGTTTGAAGCTTTGTCGTTTCAAATTGAGCTAAAACAGCCCTTTCTTTCAAAATATTAATTTCAACGTTACGCTCCAAAATGGTTCTTCTTAAAAGATCATTTTCAGCCAATGTTTCATTAAGTTTCCTTGAAAAAGCAATTTCATTTTTCTTTAATTCCTAGTTGATTATTTTTAATTCTTTTTTATTTTCCAATAACAATCTGTTTGCCTTATAAATCCCAAATAACCGGATTTTGCAAGATGAAGAACACATATCCTGCACAGTCTCATAAGGAATACCTATGATAGTTCTTTCTGCAGCTAAGCTCTTCTCACAGTCGCAAACCATTGTGATTCTCTGTTGTTCCTCTTCTTTGACCTTCAGCATCTCGTCAGCCTCAGATTCTTTCTCTCTTTCATCAGCTTTTCCAGCGTTATCATCATCAGTTTTCACAGATTCCGATTTATTGTCATTGTCGACTCTCAAAGCTTCACAATTCTCTTCAACAGTTTCTCTGAATTCAAAATTTAAATCCGAATCAGTTTTCAATAACTTCATCTTTTCAATCAGCTCGGCTTTGTAATCAAGTATGCTTGTTACAGAAGAAACAAGTTCAGTATTAAGCGTGTTGGTTTGATGTGGGAACACAGCTTGCTGAAATTCTTTTCTTTGGATATCCAGCTCGAGAGATTTTAGCCTGTTGATCATATCCATAAGTTTTGTGTCAACATAACCTCTTTCTTGCTTCAACATTTTAACTTGATGATTCAATGCAGATGGAAGCGAGTCAAGAAGCTTTTGAATCTGTTCATGATTACTGAAATCTGGAACATGCTTCTTTAGATTATTCGCCACTTTTAAAAATCGATCAATTAAATCTGACAATTTTTATTTCTTTGTACCTGCAAAAGAGTCAAACCGGCTTTGTGCCGTTGTGAGATTATCTGATTTAAAATCTTCTGAAAATGACATTTTATTGAAAAAAAATTAAACGATTAAACGCCCCAAAAATATTTTTTCTAAAAATTGTAAAATAATTCTCCCCCGGGAAAAATATTATTTTTAAATGTCACGCTAGAAAATCTTAGCAACTGGGGTTTAAAAATTTCTTTATAAATCTTTTAAAATCGTTGAATATTTCTTTATCGGGATTTAAAAAAAATAAATTCTTTCTTTGATTTTTAAAGAGTCCAACTTTGTTATTTGTTATGTTTAATGAGCCCACACAACAATTTGTTTAAAAATTATCCAACCCAATTATAAACTTGTAATTAGCCCAACTGTTAAAACTCATACAATTGTTGGCCCAATTCGTTAGCCCAATTTTCCCAAATTGTTAGCCCAAATTCTTTGAAAGATCCAGCCCAACAACCTAGGGTTTCAACCTAAACACCCACTCATTTGTCATGTTCAATCTCAACAACCAAAACCCTAACAATCTTCACCAAATGCTTCCACGACGTCTGCTTCCCGTACACCTCCTCAAACGTGAAGTACAATCTCCTGAAGCACCTCCTCACGTTCTTCGGCGACATCGAAGCATTCTCCAGCAAGCATGAAATCACCTTGTTCCATAACGTTGTTTCATAGCTTGAAACGTACACCTGCAGCTTTTTCTCGTGTTCGGTTATCCATTCGTCTCCGAGAATGAACTTCAGATTCGTTGATTGCACCTTTTCGCTGATGAAATGGAGGTTGTTCACTAAAAAGAGGTATGAACTTCAGATTCGTTGTTTGCACCTTTTCCATGATGAAATGGAGGTTGTTCACTAGGAAGAGGTATGAACTTCAGATTCATTGTTTCCGGTATTTGCTTTGGCGGATCAATGGTGGAGGTAAGGAGGATCCGTTTCTTCTTGATTACAGTCGTCGAATCTGCTACTGCACGCTAGGGTTTCCACCAGAGCTGCAGAACGACGATGGAAAAGAGGTGTTTTATGAGGAAATTGCTTGTTTGAGTTCAAAGGTGTTGATGGTGGTATTCCGGCGGCTAGGGTTTAGGCCTCCTAAGGTAAGGCGACGGCGGCGACTAGTGTTTCGCAGGTTTGTTTTTTTTTTAAATATCGCAGATTATTTTCTTAATTTCGCTAAATTATCTTTAATTTCGCAAGTTAATAGTTTTGCCGGAATTTCACAGTTTCGCCGGACGAAACTATACTTTCGCCGGAATTACAGTTTCGCCGGAGTTTCGCTGGAATTTTGCCGGAGTTTCGCCAGATGAAACTGTAATTTCGTCGGAAACTTTGAACTTTCGTTCAGAATGGTGTTAAATTCGCTGGATGAAGATGTTGAAGCTCCAAGAACACACACACTAGTGTGTGTGAGAGAATTTTCAGATCTGAAGTTTTTTTATTGATTTTTCTTGTACAAACGATGATGTAGATTCAATATATGTTGTAGATAATGATAGATCTGATGCTGTTGTTGTTGAATTTGTAGAAATTTAAACTCAGATCTACTTTCTCTCTCTAGAACCCCAGTTTCTCTCTCTAAAAATTGATGAACATCTTCAAAAATCTTCAAAAATCAGCAGCAAATTCTTCTAATCTTCAATGCATTTGATCCAATAATGCTCTGATACCAAATTGTAACTCCAGAATGATCAAACTTGAATCAAATCATGAAGAATTAGATCAAAATAATGATAAACACAATAAAACCCCTTTTGATCTATATTGATTGCATATAATTTGTAGAAAGTGAAAACCCCCAATCAATTGGTCATTCAACCATTACCTAATTCTAATAACAATTAGGTTATTAATAATGAATATAGTATTCACTAATTACATTTAACCCCCTAGACTTAGGCTAATTAATAAAATTACATATAAAACATAAAAATGACTAAAAACAAGATAAAATATATTCTGTTCACATAAAATATATTTATACAATAAAACTCCTAGTCATCTAAATCTTCAACGCCTCGTCTCAGTTCTTCGTCTCGAACGTGTCCACTATGACTTTTGTGTTGACTTTGACCGTGACGTTGACTTTTGTTGACTTTGACTATGTTGATAATATAGATTATCTTGTACAGCTCCAACATTAGGTTATGCTTATCCTCAGGTCAGTGTCATCGCACAGTAGAGAGGCACACAACCTATCTTCTTGAGAGAGCATTTTTTTTCATTTTGCACGTAACGCACCAACAACATTAGTCATTAGCTTGATTTTCTTGTGCTTTGCTCATTTTTATGGTCATCCGCACACATTTGTGGCGTTTATTTTGCTCGTCACCCCTTATTGGAAATACGTTGATTGTGTTAACCAGGGATAAGATGGGAACCCGCAGCAAGTTGAACAA
This sequence comes from Flaveria ramosissima, assembly GCA_025215565.1. Classification (NCBI taxonomy): domain Eukaryota; kingdom Viridiplantae; phylum Streptophyta; class Magnoliopsida; order Asterales; family Asteraceae; genus Flaveria; species Flaveria ramosissima. Next base: position 15,083,886 of record CM046042.1, on the reverse strand, counting down.
GTTAGTTTGAATTTGAATCACCAATGAGGTCTACTCATATATTGTGTTGAATCTACCGACACATCATATAATGGACTAGCAACCTCTAGGTCTATTTTCTCTATGTTACCTCAGTAGCAGACTAGTTTTACTATCATTTTTCCTTTTATTTTGCTTAGACTTCTCAGACTTATACTTTGAATTTTGCATCTTAATCATTTAAGTGCTTTTGAGGCCCAAACAATTTGTTTCCTGTGTACTATCAATTTCCATAAGCGTTAAATCAGAATCACAGATTTGATTTCATTTCTGTTACCTCAATAGCAGACTAGTTTTACTATCATTTTTTTAAGTAATTAAATACTGCACGAATTAAATACTAAACTAACCTATTCTCCCTCTAAAATTCTAAAACCGAAAATCTTTTCGTGTTTTTGGATTTTAATAGACAGGAAAATAAAATAAATAAAAGAAAATAAAAAATAACTAAAAAACTTGTCGGACTACGCACTTTCTTCCTCTAGAATCATATCACTTTTCTTTTTCACGTCATTAACCTCTAAAAGATATAAAAACCGCGGTTTATCAAATGCTTTTCTGTAGAGGTCGGCGCGTTGAAAATCCGTATTAATTTTAACAACATCGATCAATTGTTTTTCAAAACAGTCACGTATAAAGTGATATTTAATACCGATGTGTTTAGTTTTAGGATGTTGGACCGGATTTTTTGTGACAGCAATAGCAGCAGACTTATCAACAAAAATAGGGGTGTTAGAAAATTGCAAACCATAGTCGCGCATTTGCTGTTGAATCCAAATGATTTGTGAATAGCAACTTGCAGCAGCAACATATTCAGCTTCACAAGTTGACAGAGCAACTGATGTCTGCTTATTACACTGCCAGGTGACTAACCGTCTCCAAAGAACTGACATCCCGCAGATGTTGACTTGTAATTCATCTTGCAACCACAAATAGTCCGAGTCACTATACGCTGTAAGCTCAAAGTCATCATCATGAGGATACCACAACCCGAGTGTTGGAGTACCCTTCAGATAATGAAAGATCCATTTAACTCCGATGAGATGATTTACTTTTGGTTTTGCCTAATATCTGGAACAAAGACACGTTGTGTACATAATATCAGGACGAGAGGCTGTGAGGTACATTAGGGATCCGATCATTCCTCTGTACATTGTAGCACATCAACCAGGTCACCATTTTCGTCGAGTGCCACATCATGGTTAGTGGCAAGTGGAGTTTCAACAACTGAAGCATTCTCCATGTCGAAACGACTGAGGATATCGCCTACATATTTGGTCTGATGCAGGAAGATTCCTTTTGGTGTCTGATCCACCTGTAATCCAAGGAAGAACTTCATCTCCCCTATAGCACTCATCTCAAACTCTGCTTTCATTACAGATTCAAATTCTTTACATAATTCTTCATTCTTGGAACCGAAGATTATGCCATCCACATATATCTGACACCAGAGTTGGATTATACTTTGGACTTGATCAAACTCTGGCTCACCTGGAAAGTCCTTCCAGCAGTAAATCACCATCCATTTCTTTAATGAATAACGTACAGTCAATAACTCCTCTGTGAAAACCATGCTTCACTAGATGAGTGAGAGTTTCTCATACCAGGCTCTAGGGGCTTGATGGAGCCCGTAGAGAGCCTTGTCCAGTTTGTAAACTCTATCCCGATGATAAGGATCCTCGAATCCTTCGGGTTGACTGACGTAGACTGTCTCACGGATTTCATCATGAAGGAATGCACTTTTTACATCTAGTTGATAGACTTTAATCTTCATGTAGGATGCATAGGCTAAAAAGATACGGATTGCTTCCATCCGAGCCACAGGTGCAAAAACTTCATTGTAGTCAATGCCTTCGACTTGTCTGAACCCTTGAACCACAAGCCTAGCCTTGTTTCTGATTATGACTCCTTGGTCATCTTTCTTACTCTTCAAGACCCATTTCGTGCCAATCACCTTAGCACCTTTTGGTCTGTCCACAAGGGTCCATACTCCTAACTTCTTCAACTGTAGGAGTTCTTCTTGCATTGCACTGATGCTGCCTCATCTTTAGGGCTTCACTCACATTTTGGCTCACAATTTGATTGAGACACAAAACATTGATATGCACCATCATGAAGATATCATTTTTACATGACTGAGGCATAATCAGTCGAGTATAGCTGATTTCTTGTTTGTACTCATGATCTAACATCGCCAATGACGTTGTCCAAGAGATGATAAACATTAATCCGGGATCCAGGAGTGGTGAGAACAACTATCTCATTATCCAGATTGTGAAACCCAGGTTAAGTATCTGAAGTTGTTGGAGTATGAGGTTCCGAAGTGTCAGAGGCATCAGGATGTGATGCTTGTGTACTTTCATTAGTGGGAATCTGTTCCTCCTCTTCCACATTTGCAGTCTCAACTGATTCATCATCAGAATATGAATCACTTACTTCAAGCTCTCCCCCTAAAGGGCTAGAAGTATCATCTAATGGAGTCGTTGATGTCGAGTCTGGTAGTGGAGTGTTCAGAACATCGTACATCATCTTAGCAGAAAGCTCATCATCAGTGGGAGAAGGCGGTAGTTTGAAGGAGTTGAAGAATCCCTCATAGTCGAAGAAGGAGGAGGGTCCTTTTCCAGTAGGGGGTGGTGTATCTTTGAACATCAACGTTGCACCACACTGCTACCTGACCCGTTGAGTTGTTATAAACTCTCTTGTCTTGTATGTTGTATCCGAGAAAGATACCTTCTTCTGCCTTCTCACTAAACTTCCCAGTTTGAGTTTTCTTCAACAACATGCACGGTGCGCCAAACGGTTCTAGATACTCCAAGTTGGGTTTACGTCGTTGGAGCAGCTCATAACATGTTTTCCCATGTCGTTTGACCACTAAGACTCGATTGAGCGTGTAACACGCATTGGCCACTGCCTCATTCTAGAATTGAATAGGTAGTTTTGAGTCGGCTAGCATTGTCCTGGCAGTCTCTATCAGGCTTTTTCCTTTCAGCAACGCCATTCATCTATCAAGTGTAGGCAGAGGTAAATTGATGAACGATTCCTCTCTCTCTACAGTATGCCTCCATCCACTGATTCTTGAACTCTGTGTCGTTGTCTGATCGAATCTACCTTACTTTCAGTTTGTAGAGTGATTTCAAAGTAGTAACTAGATGTTTGAATGATTCAAAAGTTTCTGATTTGGCTTTCAGAAACATCACCCAAGAGAATCTTGAGTAATCATCTGGTACTACAAAGCAATACAGATCTCCAGCTGCTCTTTGTACTGACAGGGCCAAACAGATCCATGTGTAGAAGCTCAAGAGAAAGATCAATTGAATTAACTTTCTTTGCCTTGTGAGACTTCTTGGTCTGTTTCCCTTTCTTACATGCTACACAAAAATCTGGAAGTTGGAAGTTCTTGACAGTTATTTCATTCACTAAATCATTTTGAACTAAATGATTCATCTTTCTTGGATTAATGTGTCCCATTCTCCTATGCCAGGAGATTGAATCCCTCTCAGTTGCCTTTGACAAGAAGCATTGTACAGTATGATCAGTTGTGGAGGCTTTTGATAGATCCAAGATATACAAGTCGTTATATCTTGAAGCTGACATAAGAACCTTATCCTCCTCAATCACATAATCTTTCTTCAACATGTAGCACTTCTTGTTGTCAAATACAACTTTAAATCCTTTATCACAGATCTGGGAGACTGAAAGTAAGTTGTTCTGTAGTTGTTGAACGTAGTTGACATTGTCAAACTTCACTTTCTCGTTTCCAACTTCGCCTTGAGCGGTGATGTGGCCTCCTTTATTCCCAGCAAATGAAACATGTCCTCCTTTAATTTGTCTGACGTTGAAAAGGAGGACGAATTTCCTGTCATGTGTCTGGACGCCCCACTATCAATAATCCAGGTATTAGTGATAGCGCTGTAGCGGACACCCTGCACATACAAAGGAAATGATTAGTTCAAGTTTGGGACCCAAGCCTTAACTGGCTTGGGTGACCCGGAGGAATCACACATCATAAACTCAACCCATTGTCCTTTAGAGGATGAGGGCATATCTTTCTTCTTAATCTCCTCACTATTAGACACTATTCTTGATTTTTCTTTCCATAAGCCAGTTTTGTGTAAGGCCTGTTTGTGATAAATAGACGACTGGCTTATTGTTTGAACTTTAGGTTCACTAATACTCTTAGGTGGAGTATTAGATCTCGATTTAGAAAAACTTGGTTTTGCATCAAAAAGTTCAATTTTCTTTTTGGGCGTCTAATAATAAGTACAATTAGGAGAAATATGTCCTCGTTTTTCATAATTGTAGCAAGATCTCCCTTCTACAGATTGAGGAAAATATTTATGTGGGTTTGAGTTTGGTAAAGGTGTGATCTTTGTCTGGTTGGGTTTTGTCACTTCTCTTTTGGATGTTTCAGCTTCTTTAACAAAATTAATTGTTTTGACATTTTGAACATCTTTCACTTTCATTTTATTTGGACTTTGAGGATTAACACATTTTGGTTAACTGATTTAGTCAATTTGGTTCTGAAGTAGACGTTTGTGACCCTGACCTTACATTAACCCTTTTAATTTCATCATCCAAATTCTCAACAGGCATTTTTCCTTTTGATTTTAAGGTAGGCTCCTTCTGTTTAGTGATAGAGTTCACATGTTTACTTGTAGAATTGGGATCACTAACCAGAGGAGTGGAAACCACATGATTCTTTACCGGGTTATTATTGATGTCTACATTTAGTATTCAAAAGAATCTCATGTGGTGGTGGAACTACTTTGTAACCCAAACCTTCCCCATTATTTTGTTCTTTTACTAAGTTTTGAACTATGTGAGAAGAACTAGCCCAACTATGCAGTTTTTGTTTTAAAGAATTAACCTCGACTTCCAAAACTGCTTTTTCCTTTTTGGTTTCTTCTAAAGAATTTAAATAGAACTTTATATCATTTGATTGATTTAAGGCAACAACCTCGGTTTCCCTTAGTTGTTTCCCCAAAAGTTCTATCTTCTCTTTAATACTGCACTCATTTTGTTTTAATATATGATTAGCTTCAGTGCATAGTTGTAAATCATTTACTAAGTTATTATTGTGTTCTAATAACCTAGCAAATTTCAAATCAATGCTTTCTCTAAATTTGTCACATTCATTACAAGAATGGTTCTCAAACAGTTGGTCTTTAGAACTTACCTGTGAGGAATCGGTTGAATCAGCCATCAAAGCAGATTTAGACTCTTCGGAGGCTGGAGATTCTGAACTTGATGCTCTGAGCTCTTCCTCAACCAAATGATTTACCATGTTCGCAGCTTCTTCGGAATCCGACATCGCTTGCTCAGCTGCACTCTCACCTTCACTAGCAGACCCATCATCTACTGCTTCGACAAAGGCAATATTTGATTCTCCATGAGAAACAAATCGGAAGGACCAGTCTTGTCCTTCATCATCTTGAGTAGTTAGAGCCTTTGTCTCTTTGCTTGAAGAAGCAGTTCCAATCACGTCCTTGTCTTGACGGTTGAATGTGGGAAATGGGTTTCCATTTCCAGTTTTCTTGGGCTTTACACATTCAAGTTTAAAGTGCCCCTTTTCACCACAGTTGAAGCATGTGACTTTGGTTTTGTCAAAACCAAACGTCGTATCCTTAGTGGCTACTAGGTTCTGTCCCGTCTTCTTGACAAACTTTTTAGCTCTTCTGACTGCACTTGCCAAGGCCCATATGATGTCCATTCTCTCTACCTCATTCTCATCAACTTGCTCGTAATCTTCATCTGCAAGATGACAATTTCCAATCTTCCCCGCAACTAAACCATCATAGGATTGGACAACAGTTGCTAGAAGATCCATGTGCTCCTTTGCAACTTCCACTATTGCAGGACCGTTTAAGGGCTTAAACACAATTACAACACAACAACACAATGAGAAGAATAACTAAGCTCTAATCAAACAGTGAACTGGGTAACCAAAGATGATACAAAGAACACAAGTAAAGCAAGAGACAGAACAAGAGAATATGGGTTTCAAGGATGCAGTATATTGCTTTCTCAAGTTCTTTTACAAGTGTTACAAAGCATAAGAAAAGATACAAGAACTTGAAATACTTATACTACAACCTACAGCCGGCTATACTTTGAAAGCCGGCTGGATACAATTGACTAGACACTAACAAAATCAATTGTAGGATCAAAAGGCATATCTGCCTTTTGACCTTGTGACTATGACATGCCATAGCTCACATCCTTATACAATACAAAAAGGATAAAGTACATAAAGTGGAAAGTTGAATACTCAAGACCTCAATGTACAGTTACCAAAAGCAAGGCCCTTTTCACCAACTCATGTAAGTTGGTGACTTTACAGAGATGCAGCGGAAAAGGTGCTTTATGGAACAGTACATCAGATAAAGCATGTGTACTAAAAGTCTTCGGAAGAAATCTGTCTTCATAGGATGAGGCTTCGGAAGACTTTGTCTCTGAAGCTTCGGAAGACTTCATGTTTGGCTTCGGAAGATATTGGTCTTGGCTTTGGAAGATTTTACACTTAGAGTATTTTCTAATGCTTTGTGTAAAACTTCCGAAGCATTCTTCACTTCAGTACTTAGTGCATGTTGCTGAGACACTTAAGCTGTTTTGGGTTGCATCAGACTTCAGGAATCCTTACAACTCCCCCTAGGCTGATGCTACCAAAACACTTGAAAGATCTTCAAATGTTGGTAGTCTTCAGTACAATCAGGACCATTCCTTTCTTCATGAGATGATCAGGATCATCAAGACTTTCATAGTATCTTCTCATCTCAAAGAGATCATGCAGAGGTAAGTTGATTATGTCTTGCCATGAGTAGACATTCTCAACACCTTGATCTCTGATAACAGTCCATCTTTCTGGATTGGTAGAGTAAGTCCAGGATAAGATGGGTGTCTCACTAGTTAGAGGAGCCACTTGAATAGGAGTTGATTGGGCTGCCTCATCATGCACTTCCTCAGGTTGATCTGATTCAGCCTGAGGTGCAGAGGTAGATGACTTTGGCTTCTTCTTCTTTGTCTTTGGTTTAGAAGCCATCCTCTTCTTCTTCTTGGTTGTCTTTAACTGAGAGGACTGGTCTGCAGCACCATGTTGATCATCAGTGTCTTTCTCAGTTGGGTGTTCCTCCCTCACAGGTTCAGAAGGAGAGGGAGTTTGACCCTGCCTAGGATCAGAAGATGAAGCTTGCTGGGGCTCAGCTGGAGGTGCTGGTTGAGGTGTCTCTGGTTGTTCAAACTTGACCTCCACTTCAGGTGGGACTTGACTTGGAAGAGAGTGCAAGTCAATAAGTTCTCCACTCTTAATCTTCTGCTTGATCACCCTAATATGCTCATCCATAGTGGATAAAGACATGGGGCCAAGTCTCCTTCCGGAGAATCCATACAGCTTCAAGAAGCTCACCATTCTTTGTCTGTCAGCAGACTTCTTTGCATTCTTTTGAATGATGGCCCTTGACTTTGCAGCTTCTTCCCTTAGTTTCCTTTTGGTTGTCTTTCTTTCCTTGACTAACTCAAGCTCAAGTTGCTTTAAATACTCGAACTCAATGAAGTCATAGGACAAAGGGAGAAGTGCATCTGCCTGATAGAAAGCCTGTGGCACTCAGGTAGTTGATCATCTTGATCCTATCTTCCTCTTTATCTACCTGAGGTTCTTGTGGAGCCACATCTTCCTGTGCAGGACTTTCTTGAACTGGTGAGAGAGTAGGAGTATGCTTGTACAGTCTTTTCTGTCTCTTCTCCTCTTTGAGTTGAGAAGTATCATTGCATCCTCTTTCTCCTTCAACTCTCTTGACACTTCTCTATCAGCCAGTTCATTTAGTTCTTCTAAGGGGAGGGAGATGATCTCATCAATGTCATAGTTCCTGGTCTGTAAGTAGGTAATCCTGACTGCCCTTAACTCATCATCCTGAGTATTTGGTCTGGGGGCAGCCCTGATTGCAGCTTGCATGAAGCTAGATGACCCAGTGGAACTTTCTCCCCTTAGTCTCCTTTCCTCTCTCTCTCTCCTCCTCAATTCCTCAGGAGTCATTATCCTTTTCCCTTTGTCACCAACAGACCTTTGTGACTCAGGTGGATTGAAGCTTGGCCTTCATTGCCTGGAGTAGCTTCATGCTCTGGCCAGAGAGAGGCTGAGAAACACTTCACCAGCAGGTGTCTCAGTTGGAGTTTGGACCGTCAGCAGCAGTTGTTGATGATGAGACAGGGGTCTCAGGTTCTGTCACTGGGCCTTTCATCAAGGTTTCCCCTATGAAACAATCTTGGGTCCACCTCAACATCCAGTTGACCGATGACATGCCTGATCCCTAAGTCTCCTTCTTAGAGAGAACTCTGCAAGGATCCTGTCTTGGATCCTTTGAGCAGCCTGTCAGCTTGTCTTGAATTGCTTGGATGACAATTGGCAAGTTGACTAAATCCAGTCTTTCATAAAAGCTCAGGCTTGGAATTGAAAAACTTCTTTTTGGCCTTGAACTCTTTGAGTATGAGGGTTCTCCTGTCATCATCATATCCTCAGCCTTATGATTTGATTCCAGTTCCCAGTGGTCTAGTATTAGCTCTTCATCACTCAAAGGGTCCTTTCATCACCTTCCCGGAGACACCAAGGGAGAACTTTACTCAAGGAAGCCCATTCCAAGAGACAAGTTCTTCTCAAGCCTTTGTGTCTGCAGATGAAAGCTGTGGGAATTATCTCTTCACTCTTGAAGACCTGGACTGTATCCATCCAGATGACCTGGAATACATGGAGATAGTTCAGCAGATGGCTCTCCTCACTCACAGAGCCAAGAAGTTCTACAAGAGGACAGGAAGAAGATTTCCAAGCAATGCTACCAGCAGTAAGTTTGGGCTGGATAAAAGCAAAGTTAAGTGTTACAACTGTAACCTTATGGGTCACTTTGCCAGGGAGTGTAAGGCACCTAAGCAAATGGGGGCCAAACACACCAGACCAAATTTTACTGACAAAGCTCCTCAGGCTGAGAAGACAAAGCAACATGCTGCTTGTTTGAGGTGAGAAGGGAGGGCTTTGACTGGAGTTTTCAGGTTGAATGCTTCTCCAAACAAGCACTTGATGAGCTGACCATTAGTAGAAATGAACTAAGAATTTCAGAACTCAGATCCAGATCTCATCACTAAGTTAACTGAGTGCCAGGCTGAGCTTGTGATCAGCAAAGCCAAGGCAGAGAAGAGTGTTCTTGAAGAAGAGACCTTCAAGAACATGATATCCTCCTCATCCCTGCACAACAAGGTTTGTTATCAAAATAGACAGGGACTAGGATCAAATGAGATAGCTCCTCCACACACAATCTTGTCTGTAAGATCTCCTAGGTGTGGAACTTGTGAAGATGAGCTTCCTCTCATAGATCCTGTAAGTGAGGATGATGAAGAAGTGATAGTGAAGAATTCCTCTGAGAAGAGTGAAGAAGAGGATTCTTCCAAGGGCCACTATCCTTCTGAGGAGAAGAAATCAACTGTGATGACCAAGTCCAAAAGAAAGAACTTGATCAGAAAGAGCAAAAGGAAAGGCAAAGAAGGCTCAAGAAATCAAGGCTACTTTTGATGCTAAGCAGAAACAAGTTTTTATCTCTGCAGGTTTCAAAGTAGTAAGGACTGAAGACATCAACCAAGACTCCTCAGCTAAGAGTCATGGTTCTTGTTCAAATCATCTCAGTGTCAAGAAGAAGACTGAGCTGCTGTGTACCACTGCTGCACAGCCTGGACCATCAAACTCCAAGAACAGTTCACAGCCCAAAGGAACTGTCTCAGCATCTACCAAGATGAAGATGGAGAAGGGATGTGACCAAAGCCAGTCTTGCTCTCAAAGGGAGACTTCTTTGAAGAAGAAAATGTTATGTTATGTGTGAAAGTACTTCTCACATTGCTAAGGATTGCCCATACAATCCTAAAAGTACTGTCCACATGACTAAAACAAAGACTTCAAAGAGTCTCAAGAAGTCTCAAGCTTCGGAAGGAAAGTCTGTTTCCTTCGGAAGCTCCAAATCAAAGAAGAAGGTAAATGGAAAATTACCTTCGGAAGCAAAGTTGGTCTCGGAAGAAAGGAGTTCTTCCGAAGCACTAAAGTCTGCTGCAGTGACTGTAGATTCTTCCGAAGGATCAGTCATCAAAACTTGTGAAGTTCTAAAAGCTTCTAAGGTTTTGAAGGTCAAGTCCAAGACTCCAAAGGTGGTGTGGAAGTCTAAGAAAGACCAAATGACTGAGGTTTCTCCATCAACAACAGCTGAAGATCCCCATAGTACAACCATAGGATCTATTACTGTTGCATTACCTTCTATTACTGTTAATGAGCCCAAGACAAGTAAGGCTTGGGTTTCCAAATGTAACTAATCATCTTCTCTGTGCAGGAACAGCTCAAGACCAACAGGAATGTCTGGATAATTGACAGTGGCTGTTCCAGGCACATGACAGGCAATAGGTCTCTACTCCATAATTTTGAGAGAATTGATGGAGGACCAGTTGCTTTTGGAGGAGATGAAGGTGGTTACATTTCTGGAAGGGGCAAGGTCACAAATGGTAAGCTCAGCATTGAGAAGGTAAACTTTGTTAAGGAGCTTGGGTACAATCTTCTGAGTGTATCCCAATTTTGTGATCAGAGTCATAACATGCTCTTTACTGAGCATGAGTGCATTGTTCTCAACCTGGTGTGGTCATTCCTCATGAGCATATCCTGCTCAGAGCCCCCAGGAAAGGGAACATGTACAAGATGGATTTGCAAGAAACATCTCCCTCAGGAGAAGTTTCATGCTTTCTATCTAAAGCAAATAGTGATGAGTCTTTCCTATGGCATAAAAGAATGTGCCATGTAAACTTTAAGAACATGAATAAATTAATTAAACATGATCTGGTAACTGGAATGCCAAAGAAAGAGTTTACTAGTGATGATCATTGTGTGGCATGCCTGAAAGGGAAGCAACACAAGGTATCTCACAAGCCTAAGGAAAAGAACTCCATCACTACTCCCCTACACTTGTTACATATGGATCTCTTTGGCCCCACCAGTGTAATGAGTTTAGGAAGGACCTCTTACTGTCTGGTGATCACAGATGATTTTACAAGATTCACTTGGGTCTTCTTCCTTAGAACTAAGGATGAAACCCCTGAGATTCTGAAGAATTTCATCTTAAAAGTTGAGAATCAATGTGATCACAAGGTCAAAACCATAAGATGTGATCAAGGAACTGAATTCAAGAACCAAATCCTTGATGCATTTTGTGATGAAAAAGGTATTACAAGACAATATGTGCTCCCAGGACTCCTCAGCAAAATGGAGTTGCTGAAGGAGAAACAGGACACTTATTGAAGCTGCAAGAACTATGTTGTCTGACTCTAAACTGCCTATCACCTTCTGGGCAGAGGCAGTCAATACTGCTTGCTATGTGCAAAACAGAGTTTTAGTAGTTAAGACACATGGTAAGACTCCTTATGAACTTTGGCACAAGAGGAAACCTTTCATTGGTTTTCTCAGGTCATTTGGATGTCCCTGCACCATCTTGAATACCAAAGATCAAATTGCCAAGTTTGCTGAGAAATCAGATGATGGACATTTCATTGGATACTCTTCAAGCTAAAGCTTATAGAGTATACAATCTCAGAACTAGAATTGTTGAGGAGTCAGCCAATGTGACTTTCAATGAGCACACTCCTTGTGGCTGGTTCTGGTCCGGATTGGCTGTTTGATCTTGATTTAGTTACCAACTGTTTTAACAAATCTTGTGAGCATGTTTCAGGATCTGCAGAAAATCTAAATACAGGTGATCCTGATCCAAGATTTGAGCTAGGAAGACCTTCAACTCATACATCTTCAGCTCCAGTTGGAACTACTTCAGCAAATGAGGTTTCTATCAGCACAACAATGACAAATTCAGCTGATACATCTGGCATGCCTTCAAATTCCAGCTCAGAGGCCTCTCAACCAGATAAAGACACCTCACTTGTAGAAGACAACAATGGTGATGGTGATAGTGATCAGGAATTTCTTGATGCTAATAACCATACCATAGATGACAACATCAATGATGTCTCACACTCATTGGATCAAGTTAATCTTGATAAGTGTGATAATGTGGAGGGTGAATCTTCAGACCAGATTTAAATTTCTCAAATTTAGATCTTTCTCAACAACTTGCTGTGATCCCTCAGCTAAGGATCCACAAGTCTCACCCCACCACAAACATCATTGGAGATGTTGTCACAGGGGTAAGAACAAGAGGACAAACCCATGAAGCAAATGTTTGTCTTCACTCTTGTTTCTTATCTCAGATAGAGCCCAAGAAAGTTGATGAAGCTCTAAAGGATGGAAGTTGGGTTGAAGCTATGCAACAAGAGCTGCTTCAATTCAAAAGGCAGAAAGTTTGGAACCTTTGTCCTCTTCCTCATGGGAAGACTACCATTGGAACCAAATGGGTTTTTAGAAACAAGAAGGATGATAGGGGAATCATCATCAAGAACAAGGCAAGACTAGTTGTTCAAGGATACACACAAGAAGAAGGGATTGACTACACTGATGTCTTTGCTCCTGTAGCAAGACTAGAAGCTGTTAGGATATTCCTGGCATTTGCTGCATCCAAGAACTTCAAGGTCTACCAACTTGATGTAAAGTGTGCTTTCTTATATGGAGTGATTGATGAGGAGGTTTATGTCAAACAGCCACCTGGTTTTGTAGACCCTGATCATCCTGATTATGTCTGCAAGCTTGACAAAGCTCTTTATGGGCTGCATCAGGCACCCAGGAAGTGGTATGAGACACTATCTAAGTATCTCTGCAAGCATGGATACAGAAGAGGTACTATAGATGGAACCCTCTTCATCAAAGGACAGGGAAATGACTTATTGCTGGTTCAAGTATATGTTGATGACATCATCTTTGGTTCAACTAATCCAAAGCTCTGCAAAGACTTTGAGAAGCTGATGAAAGACAGATTTGAGATGAGTTCAATGGGAGAACTCAACTTCTTTCTGGGAATTCAAGTGAAGCAGGTTGAAGATGGCATCTTCATAAGTCAGTCAAAGTATGTTCAAGACATACTCAAGAGGTTCAATATGACTGATTGTAAGATTGCTAAGACACCCATAGCCAGAAACCACTCCCTTGGTCCAGATCTTGAGGGGGAGTGTGTAGATGAGCACTTTATACAGGGCTATGATTGGGTCTCTTATGTATCTTACAGCTAGCAGGCCTGATATCATGTTTGCTACATGTATTTGTGCAAGATATCAAGCCAACCCTAAGATGTCTCACTTAATCACTGTGAAAAGGATTTTAAGATACCTCAAAGGTGCTTCAACACTTGGTCTATGGTATCCAAAGAATCCAAATTTCAATCTGTATGCCTATACAGATAGGATTATGGTGGTTGCAATATGACTGCCAAAGTCTACATCTGGGGGATGTCAATTCCTGAGTGGAAGGGTGGTCTCATGGCAATGCAAGAAACAATCCTGTGTGTCTGCATCAACTGCTGAGGCTGAATACATTGCTGCTGCAAGCTGCTGTGCTCAAGTGCTTTGGATTCAAAATCAGATGCTGGACTATGGATTTAACTTCAAAGAGACTCCATCCACATAGACAACAATAGTGCTATCTCTATCACTGAGAACCTGTGCAGCACTCAAGGACCAAACACATCACATCAGTTATCATTTAATAAGAGATAACTATGAAAAAGGATTAATTAAACTAGTCAAAGTTCATACAGATGACAATATGCTGATCTGTTCACCAAAGCTTTTGATGAACAGAGATAAGTATTTGATATCAGCTATTGGGATGATTAACTTTGAGTAGACTTTTTATTTAAAACTAATTCTAATTATTTCTTCTTAAAATATGTGTGTCCTAAGTTGTCTAGTTCATCACTTTCATAAGCTCATGTTTTTTTGGATGTAAAATTCTTTTGAAGACTTTCCTTAGATTCTTGAAAATTTCTGATACTTCGGAAGATAAAATTTTATCTTCGGAAGAAAAAACATGTCTTTAAATAAATAACTGTCTAAGAGATTTTACCTTCGGAAGAAGTAAAGATTCATCTTCCGAAGCTTAAAATTCTTATCTCAGACACTTATCTTTTTTAAGAACCTTTTCCTTCCGAAGCAAAATTAACCTTCGGAAGCTTTGTCTATTTTCATACAAAGCATTCAAGGGTATTTCTCTTCCGAAGCATAAATTATCAAGACTCTCAGGAAAATCTTCCGAAGCCATTTTAGCTTCGGAAGCTTTTTAAATCAAAACTTCCGAAGACAAATAAACTTCGGAAGCTTTTCGAATTCCAAGAAAACTACTTTTTGAGCAAAAGTAAACTACCTTTCAGAGGTGGGACCGACTTTCGGATTTCAAAGTTTATCCTCTTTCATTAACTTTGGTTCAAATCCTTTTTCATATAAATACCCAACGGTTCCCCCTCTTTCCCACTATCTTCCTCAATTCTACTGTTTCTCTAACCTAATTCTCTAAACCGCCTTTGCTTTCTACCTTTCTTCACCCTTAAGCTCTGAAATGGCCCAACCCGTAACCGACAGAAACAACCCTGATTTCTCCATGCAACTACACAGGCAACATAATCAAGTTGCTCTGTTAAGCTCTGAGAAAGATGCAAGTTTCTCAGAGATTTGCCAATTCTTGACTCTGTCAAATTATTTCACCTCCCTGACCATTGATCCTACTCTATATGAGGATCATTGCTTGAATTCTGGAAGACCTGCCAAGAGGTCATTATGGATGGGGAGAAGGCACTGTCTGCCACAGTGCAAGGGAGGACAGTCTTCATCACTCCGGCCATCATTAACCAACATCTACAGCTGGATGATGAAGAAGGTGAGGTGTCCTTCCCAAAAGAAGCTGTTATCATTCTTTTGAGCAGATGGGCTATGAGGGAGATTTCTCTGTAAAGACCTTTAGGAAAGGGAAGGTCTCATCCCAATGGAAATTCCTGCTCCATGTGGTTATCCACAGCTTGTCAAACAAGCATGGTGGATGGGACCAGATTCCTGAGGATCTCTCCTTCATAGTTCATGGAATGGTTCAGGGGGTCAAGTTCAGGTATTCACAATTTGTTTATACTAATTTACTTGCAAACTTAGACTCCTTAGAGTATTACATGTTTCCTAGATATGTTCAACACATTCTCAACTGTGAACTGGGCTCACAGTTGAGGGAAACAGGTAATATTCTTAAATTGGGACAGATGAAGCCCGGCATCTTTAAAATAATGAAGAAGCCAACTGTAGGCTTCTCTGGGGTAGAAACAGCCCTAGTCCCAAAATGTTAGAGCTCATTGCTCAAGGTGACAACCTAGCAACACAAGCTAGTGTTGAACCCACACCTCTTTTGTCCCTACCATTAAAAAGACCAGAAATCACCCTCACCTACCAAAGAAAATCCAAACGAACCCCTGCTCAGGACTATTGAGTCTGTGCAGGCCCCCAAATACTCAACCTTACAGGAAGAAGTGGACACTAGAGCTCCCACTTCTCCTGAGGAGCAAACCACTCCCATTACTTCACCTATCAGGGCTGAGGTTCCTCAAGCTCACCCTGATGAGCTCAATAGCCCAACAACCTTAAGCCTTCACTCTGAGTCTCAACACTCAAGTGGACAACCTTCAGGGGACAGCTACCATCCCCAGCCTTTGGATCTCAACCAACCAATTCCCAACCTATCCTTTTACACTGATGAAGACTTAGGATTCAGTGAGTACCATGAGTCTCTCTTCTCCTCCCTACTCAAAGAGAGATGAGTACCTCTGACTCTCCTCAGTCTATCCCCCATCAGTCACCTGTTACTGAGGTGGACACTTCTGAACCTGTTCAGGATGTCCATATGGAAGAGGCTCTCACTTTTGAAAGTGATTACATCATTAAGACCTCAACCATGGCAACTCAGCCCATTGGCATCTAACTGAGGCTGCCAGTGAGCAGAGGAAAACCAGCAGCCAAGAAACTCAAGCTGGTGGTGAGAGAGAGGACTTTGGTCCAATCATCTCATCCCCCAATGAATCTTCTGATGAAGATGAGGGGAATTTGAGGCTAAAGGTGCAAAAACTGTCAAAAACATGCACCTACTTAGTCTCTAAGGTTAGTCACTTGGAATCTCAGGTGACTACCTGCAAAACAGGGTCAATGATCAGCAACTCCAGATTTCATATCTGCAGGAAAAACTAGCTGGGAGACCTTTAAGGAGAGCTCAACCAGGAACACACAGAACCTGTGGAAGTGATTGACTTATCCTCCAGCTCACCTATGCAAGTGGGTGATGCTACCAAAAAGGGGGAGAAAGTTGTTACAACCACAGAACCTGGGAGTTCTTCAGAGAGAATGGACATAGAGGACTCACCATCCTCACTTGCTGTTGTGCATTCTCAGCAACTTCCTCAAGTTCACATTAATGTGGACTCTATAGACTCTCTCATCAGGAGTCTCTTTGAGGAAGGCATACCAAGGGCTGTCTCATCTCCACCACTGGGAACTGGCAATCAAATCATAAGGTGGAGTATGATGATGACAGGAGAGCCCTCATACTTCAAAGAGTTCAAGGCCAACAAGAAGTTTTTCAATTCCAAAGCCTGAGCTTTTATGAAAGACTGGATTTAGTCAACTTGCCACTTGTCAATCCAAGCAATTCAAGACAAGCTGACAGGCTGGCTCAAAGAATCCAAGACAGGATCTTGCAGAGTTCTCTCTAAGAAGGAGACTTAGGGAATCAGGCAATGTCATCGGTCAACTGGATGTTGAGGTGGACCCTAAGATTAGTTTCATAGGGGAAACCTTGACTGAAGGCCCAGTGACAGAACCTGAGACCCCTGTCTCATCATCAAACAACTGCTGCTGAGGTCCAAACTCCATCTGAGACACCTGCTGGTGAAGGTGTTTCTCAGCCTCTCTCTGGCCAGAGCATGGAAGCTACTCCAAGCAATGAAGGCCAAGCTTCAATCCACCCTGAGTCACAAAGGTCTGTTGGTGACAAAGGGAAAAGGATAATGACTCCTGAGGAAATTGAGGAGGAAGAGAGAGAGAGGAAAAGGAGACTAAGGGGAGAAAGTTCCACTGGGTCATCTAGCTTCATGCAAGCTGCAATCAGGGCTGCCCCCAGACCAAATACTCAGGATGATGAGTTAAGGGCAGTCAGGATTACCTACTTACAGACCAGGAACTATGACATTGATGAGATCATCTCCCTCCCCTTAGAAGAACTAAATGAACTGGCTGACAGAGAAGTGTCAAGAGAGTTGAAGGAGAAAGAGGATGCAATGATACTTCTCCAACTCAAAGAGGAGAAGAGACAGAAAAGACTGTACAAGCATACTCCTACTCTCTCACCAGTTCAAGAAAGTCCTGCACAGGAAGATGTGGCTCCACAAGAACCTCAGGTAGATAAAGAGGAAGATAGGATCAAGATGATCAACTACCTGAGTGCCACAGGCTTCTATCAGGCAGATGCACTTCTCCCTTTGTCCTATGACTTCATTGAGTTCGAGTATTTAAAGCAACTTGAGCTTGAGTTAGTCAAGGAAAGAAAGACAACCAAAAGGAAACTAAGGGAAGAAGCTGCAAAGTCAAGGGCCATCATTCAAAAGAATGCAAAGAAGTCTGCTGACAGACAAAGAATGGTGAGCTTCTTGAAGCTGTATGGATTCTCCGGAAGGAGACTTGGCCCCATGTCTTTATCCACTATGGATGAGCATATTAGGGTGATCAAGCAGAAGATTAAGAGTGGAGAACTTATTGACTTGCACTCTCTTCCAAGTCAAGTCCCACCTGAAGTGGAGGTCAAGTTTGAACAACCAGAGACACCTCAACCAGCACCTCCAGCTGAGCCCCAGCAAGCTTCATCTTCTGATCCTAGGCAGGGTCAAACTCCCTCTCCTTCTGAACCTGTGAGGGAGGAACACCCAACTGAGAAAGACACTGATGATTAACATGGTGCTGCAGACCAGTCCTCTCAGTTAAAGACAACCAAGAGGAAGAAGAGGATGGCTTCTAAACCAAAGACAAAGAAGAAGAAGCCAAAGTCATCTACCTCTGCACCTCAGGCTGAATCAGATCAACCTGAGGAAGTGCATGATGAGGCAGCCCAATCAACTCCTATTCAAGTGGCTCCTCTAACTAGTGAGACACCCATCTTATCCTGGACTTACTCTACCAATCCAGAAGATGGACTGTTATCAGAGATCAAGGTGTTGAGAATGTCTACTCATGGCAAGACATAATCAACTTACCTCTGCATGATCTCTTTGAGATGAGAAGATACTATGAAAGTCTTGATGATCCTGACCATCTCATGAAGAAAGGAATGGTCCTGATTGTACTGAAGACTACCAACATTTGAAGATCTTTCAAGTGTTTTGGTAGCATCAGCCTAGGGGGAGTTTGTAAGGATTCCTGAAGTCTGATGCAACCCAAAACAGCTTAAGTGTCTCAGCAACATGCACTAAGTACTGAAGTGAAGAATGCTTCGGAAGTTTTACACAAAGCATTAGAAAATACTCTAAGTGTAAAATCTTCCGAAGCCAAGACCAATATCTTCCGAAGCCAAACATGAAGTCTTCCGAAGCTTCAGAGACAAAGTCTTCCGAAGCCTCATCCTATGAAGACAGATTTCTTCCGAAGACTTTTAGTACACATGCTTTATCTGATGTACTGTTCCATAAAGCACCTTTTCCGCTGCATCTCTGTAAAGTCACCAACTTACATGAGTTGGTGAAAAGGGCCTTGCTTTTGGTAACTGTACATTGAGGTCTTGAGTATTCAACTTTCCACTTTATGTACTTTATCCTTTTTTGTATTGTATAAGGATGTGAGCTATGGCATGTCATAGTCACAAGGTCAAAAGGCAGATATGCCTTTTGATCCTACAATTGATTTTGTTAGTGTCTAGTCAATTGTATCCAGCTGGCTTTCAAAGTATAGCCGGCTGTAGGTTGTAGTATAAGTATTTCAAGTTCTTGTATCTTTTCTTTATGCTTTGTAACACTTGTAAAAGAACTTGAGAAAGCAATATACTGCATCCTTGAAACCCATATTCTCTTGTTCTGTCTCTTGCTTTACTTGTGTTCTTTGTATCATCTTTGGTTACCCAGTTCACTGTTTGATTAGAGCTTAGTTATTCTTCTCATTGTGTTGTTGTGTTGTAATTGTGTTTAAGCCCTTAAACGATCCTGCAACTGTGATATTACTGAGATTCTCAGTCGTCAACTTTGTAGTGTTGGCTTCAGGCACTAAGAAGGAGCAGATGAACTAGACACGAATGTTGTTTGTAATAGTGCTCCTGAAACAGCTGGAGACGAAACTGAGTTGTAGAGTGAAGAATTCTGAACGTAGGATCCTTTCTTTGACTTGTACTTCATCCGCAGTTCCTCCTCCCTTAACTTCAAGATGAAGTCATTTATGTCTAATGTTGCAATAATGTCGTTCTGTCTCAGATTAGACACAAATGAAGCCCATTTCTCAGGCAAACCATCAGCAAAGGTTGAAACTTTGTCTTCCATAGATGTGGTTACGCCATGAGTGTGCAGCTCACTCATGAGATGATAGAATCTGTCAATAATATCATCTAAGCTCTCATTCCATATTAAAGAGAAATTATCAAACTCCTTTTGAGAGCCTTAGCCTTCAGTGCCTTTAACGTTGCATTCCATCATATCTCTTCTCCAAAGCATCCCATAACTTCTTAGGCTGCTTGTTCTCAGAGAACTGATGAAAAATGTCCTTCGGTATTGACTGAGTCAACAAAGCATAAACTTTCTTCTTAGCATTGTAGAGAATCTTCTGAGCTTCACTCATTCCTCCCAAGGTTAACTTGACTCCATTAGCATTAACTGGCACCGTATAACCAGTCTCGATGGATGTCCAAAGATTGGGATCAACTCCATTTAAGTAAATCTCAAACCGTTGTTTCCACTGAGGATAATCATCTAACGTTATCAGCTTCAGCGGTTTATTGTGATTTCCAACCTCATTCTCCAAAAGTAGTAGATTCTGGATGCGTGAGTCCTTCCCGGCAGTAAACGTAGCAAATTGATCTTCCATTTTTATGAACTTGGTACTTGGAGAACAGGACAAATTCAATCGTGCGAATGAACTATGAGTATGGATCACTCGTGCGAATGAAGAGTGCGAATGAATTCAATCATGCAATTGGATTCAGTCGTGCGTATGAACAAGGAGATTGGACTCAAGCGACTGGAGTTGTCCAGTCGTGCGAATGAGGAATGCGACTGAGTTCACTCATGCGAATGGAGTATACGAATGAGTTCAGTCGTACGAATGAGCTAGTCGTGCGACTGAAGGCTGCTGTTTTGCAAAATCGAAGATTTTGACACTTTGACACAAAATACGATTTTTCTAAGAACCCTAATCTGCCGTATAGTGAAAAATCAAAAATTTAATGCCAGAAAACGTCAAAAACACCTTTAGAAGCAAAGTGGTGACTCTTTTGATTAAAACGTAGGTTTTTGACAACAAACCTAATTGAATCAAACGCAAAATCAAGAGCCAAGGCTCTAATACCACTTGTTAGGGACCGTGTACGGACGGAGTACTAACTGATTTTGTGTTTATACCGGATCAAATAGTGCG
This sequence comes from Flaveria ramosissima, assembly GCA_025215565.1. Taxonomy (NCBI): domain Eukaryota; kingdom Viridiplantae; phylum Streptophyta; class Magnoliopsida; order Asterales; family Asteraceae; genus Flaveria; species Flaveria ramosissima. Next base: position 15,063,288 of record CM046042.1, on the reverse strand, counting down.
GAATCCTATTTGATTGGTGATCCAATCAGTGAGAACGATAACCCAATCGATATAAGATTGAACTAAACGTTAAGAACGAGTAGGAATCGATCAGGAACGAATTATGAACTTGGAAAGGCTGTTTGGGACGTTCTGGATGGCTAGGGTTTATGTGTATTCGCAATATCTCTTCAAGTGTTTGTTTTTCCACGAATTAGGTGGTATTTATAGGTTAGGGTTTTTCATTCGTACGACTGAACCATTCGCATGGTTCAGTCGTGCGACTGAATCATGCGATTGAGTCATACGCACGACTGAAGGTTCAGTCGTGCGACTGAGTCAATCTTATATCTCAATCGTACGACTGATCCAGTCTCCTGGTTCAGTCGTGCGACTGGTCCATAAGCATGATGTATTCATGTGTATGGTCCATAAGATGGTCCATTAGCATGAATAATCACCCGACTAGGTTGAACATAATACTCAATCATTATTGACTTAGAATTATGTACAACAACCTCAAACCTATATAAGAATTTCATACATATGAATCAAAGATAAATAAACATCAAATCATATATCATATTTCATTGCTTCGTCAAATTACACATATATAAGACATGAAAGACTTTTACACTTAAGCACATAAACTAGGAACACATGTATCTACAAAGGTGAATACCACCCTATTCTTGATCATCATTAACTCTCTCACCAAATCATTTAATCAATCTCTTTTGTCTAATACACTTGTTCATCATACTATTGGATCGTCTGGAGCAATTGAAGTTGAGAAAGATGACTTCCGAATGATATCACCATTATCTTCATCTTTTCAATCGTCAGATGTTCCATTAACAACTAATCCACTTGGACCAATAGCAATAAACAACTTCTCAAGATACTTCTCCAAAAGTTTAACAACATGCAGCTGCTCCAGCACCTGTTAATAATATGGTGAATCCAATAGATGAGACTTATCAGGGTGCTTCTGATTTAGATATTCAGTATGAAAAAGCCTTTGATTATTTCCATGATTCTCCCATGCACTTTTATCCAAAATATGTCTCATACCAAACAAACTTGAATGTCTCCAATCTTAATGTATCCATTCAATCAAATGTTTTTCCTACATCATGGTTATACAGGAATCATCCAGTCTCAAACATCATTAGTTATTTGGATGAACGAGTGACCAGTAGTAAGTCTAGTTTAGCAATCATTTGAAAAACCTTGAATTTTTTACGTTGCTTACAACTTATTTATCAAGAGTTATAAATTTGGTTATAAATGTTGTCATTGTGCAATTCTCTATTTAAATTTCTTTTACTCAAATAAGATTAATATGATATATGTTACTTATTGTTGTATTTGTGAATGTAAGGCATTATATGAAAGGATGTGGAAGAGGACGTGGTTGTGGTGTTGTCAACACGACACCAAATGAATTCGCGGCTTTGATCAATGAACATGCGTAGGCTGCATTGATTGCACAAGCTACACAGTTAGGAGATAAATTTGATGTTTGTCAACTCTGAAATTTCAATATCCCATTACTTGATTCCTAATCATTTGACTCATTGTTCCAATTTGTCAACTCAGAACCACCAGCCTGTACTTACAAAGCTTTCACAGACTACAAGCCCCACACATACAGTGGAGCCAAACAAGCAGTCGGTCTTGTTTGATGGTTCGAGAAAACTGAGTCTGTGTTAACAAAATGAAACCGCTCGGCTATAGATCAAGTGAAATATGCAACTGTACTCTTGAGGGTGCAGCACTTTCCCAATGGAATGCCACAATGCAAATGTTAGGTCAGGCTACGGCTAATGCCTTACCTTGGAGGAATTCAAGACCATGATGATGGAGGAGTACTGTCCTTGAGATAACGTACAAAAACTGTAAGCAAAGTTTTGGCAACTAAAGATGGATGGCTTCGAGATTGAGACATATACAACATGCTCTCATGAGTTAGCTATTTTATGCCCTGGTATGGTAAACCCTGCATACAAAAGGATTAAGTTGTACTTATATGGTTCAATACCAAAGATTCAAAGTATGGTGACTTCATGAAATCCTACTACCATTTGATAGGTAATCCATTTGGCCTATAAATGGATAGAGTAGGTAATAGAACAAGGAAACTGCCAAAGTGTGATGTTGTGTTGAGCATGCCAAAAAAACAAGAGAAAGTGGGATGACTTCTGCAACAAAGGATCTTCATCATCTAGCCACTCTTAGCAGCAACAGCATAAGAATATTAAATCCAATCAAAACTTCAATAGTCGTCTGCATCGAATCAGAATCAAGGTGGGTACATCAAGAAGTACCCCAAGTGCAACTATCATCACATTGGCAAGTGTGACCATTTTCGTTACCAACGTTGCAGGAAAATAAGGAATGTAGCTGAGGATTGCAGAGGTGAACCTATAAAGAAGCTGCAGCACACGCAAGAACCAACCAAAGGATGTTTTAAGTGTGGAAAGGAAGGCAATATCAAAAGCACTGTCCACAACGTGGAAATGGAAGTAACAGCAATGGTAATGGAGATACTACTACTGTCACTGGTAAATTTAATGTAAATGATCGTTATAATATTGTTTTGTTTGATACTAAAGTTGGTAGGAGTTTTATTTTTGTTAAGGTTAGTAGACTGCTAAGTGATACCCCTTCTTTGTTGGAATCAAAGTATATGGTAGAACTAGCCAATGGTAAGCAAATTCATGTGACGCATATAGGCATAAAAAAAAAGTCTAATTAGCTTCTATATTTAGTACTAATCCTTATCTCACTTCTGATTCCGTCTCTCCTTGCTTAGAAGAGCAACCAACTCCAAAGGTAGATGGCTATGGGAGGGAAAATGTAATAGTTGGTAGGGAGGATAAAAGACAGGTGGATAGAAAACGCCAATTATCCATGCACCATGATCGTACTTCTCAAAAGAAGCAATAACTGTGCACTAGAAGCCTAACACTGAAGGAAAAAAAACAAACAAACAAACAAAACGTAAAATATATATCGCTTCCAAAATTAAAGGATATAAACAACCAATTAGCAATTTCAATTGTTGCAGACAATCAAATTGATTTTAATTAATATACAATTTTAGTTTTAATAATCCAAACTATCACGCATTGGCTGATAATAATCCATACTATTAATTTAATCAGTGACTCTCTTTCACTTTTGTTACCGAGAACAGTCTCGTAACATAATTATTAAAGATTTACGCTTAATTTGCACTTGATTTTACTCGCAATAACGATTTATGGATGGAAAAAAGTAACATATAAGAGAAATCGAGCGGAAAATAAATACTTATTTCTTCTATTATCCTTGAGATACCCTGATAGAACCAAATTCGAGATTGACGGTCTCCCCCAAACAAACAAAAATATAAATTACTAAATAGAATGACTTTGCTTTAATTTTCTTGTGCTCCATTCTAAACGACAAAAGCCTCTTAAATAGGCCGACAAGGGAAACTTACATGCATGCATGTACTACTAGATCATGGGTATTATTAATCTCAATTTTTTAATTAAATAAACATTAAAAGAAAACATGGATCCTATGATGTAAGAATCAAGACATGAAGCTCTTGGGTTGACCCTAGGCTAGAGGGCTAGGATGAATAGCCCGTATCATAAGTATGGATAGAGGTGGGCAAATAGGTTTTAAGCCGTACCCGAAACTAGATACAAATCGGGTTCGGCCCAACCGGGTTTTTTATTACCTAGGTTGAGGCAAAACCAGGTATGAACCCGAGTCGGGTTCACCTACTTGAAAACCCTACCCACTATACTCGGGTAGAGTCGGGTCCGAGTCAGCTCCGAAACCATGTCCAATATCAGGTTTAGTTTTTTTCTTTTCTTTTTCTTTTCTTGTGTGTGTCCAAGACCGAGTCCAATACCGGGTTCAAACCGAATTCAACCGGGCTGGGTTCAGTTCGGGTCGGGTTTGTTAAAAGACTCAAAATCTAAAACCGGTTCCACAACCCTACAGGTTTAAACAAGTCCAGCCCGGCTACAGCTCCCATCGGGTACTACCCGTACCCGGGTCCGGGTCGGGTCCGAACCTGGTTTTATGCCCACCTCTACCTATGCACGGGCCGTAATATAATTTCTTATCATGGGAAAAATATACGCTATTTAGTTATAATACTGCTACCGAAAGTCCCAAACAGTACTACAACATTCGTCTTTGAAAGCAATCAACTTTTATATGATCTACATAAATATTAAACACGTAAAAAACACAATACAAAACATTCCCTTGACAATTAATGATACATGGATGATGAGGACATAAGAAACAAGCATGTGAAAGCTCAAGCTTCAACTTTACTTATTACAACTCCTCAAGAGACAAACTACCAGTGCAGTTCTCCGTTGAGTGAGTGAAACTAAAAAGACAAATTTATGAAGTTGACATGTTTGTATAGAGAAGGGTGAAGAAAACTTCAACTTCTGGTATGTTCTGAATGATTTGAGTAAACTTGTTTCGGCTTGGTTCCTCGAGCAGCAGTGGACTAATTTGTGCCACCCTTGGAAGAAGTTTGGCAAGTGGTAAACCCATCCCCCCCGCAGACATATTGTCATTTCCCTTCATATCTTCCATCACTCCATCCACCACTTTTCTTAGCGACAATTCCAGAATATTCCCGAATTCAGAACTACACAAAAATAATAAAGTCAATTGCTTTGTTTACACAATAATCTCCGAGTCTATGGTGCATTATGCAACCTTGATATCCAAAAGGTTGGGTTCAAGTTTCAACTTTCCATAACTCATTTTTGCATATTTTGTTTTTACCCATAAAAGAAGTAACTTAACCCACAACCAACTCATTCATAAGTAAATATGTGGGGCTTGACACCTCTGTACACAGAGGCGTCATTGGTTTGGCAGAAAAAGGTTCACCTTTGCCTAGTCTTTCTATAAAAAGCATAAGTGATAAGCTATGTGCACAAGGAAAGTAATGCTTAGAATTAGTTCATTCTAATCTGGAAAAGAAAAGTCTGAGATAATAATCAGTATTGAAGGAGAAGCTAGAGAATAGATAAGTACTCTATATGCATAACAACCTAATGATATAAGTTACAGGAGTAAAAGCATTACCCCAAGAATCTTTTCAGCGACAAAAGCAGAAACACTTGTGGATTCAATGGAATACTATATTACCTTAACAACTCCTGGTGTAAAATTCCAAAATTTATTCAAACTCAAATTATGAGAAAAATAACATTGTGAACAAAACCCATATTTGGAACAGGTCATTACAAATGCTAGCAAACTCACAAGTCACAATCAGGTAGAAACATCCTAAACTTGGTACAAAATACACGGGATTATATATCAGGCCCATTGGCACAGCATTCCACACAATTGAGTGTCATATATATCGAGTGTTAAGTAGAAATGGCAAAATCAGCAGAATATCAGGCCCATTGGCACAGCATTTTGCCATCTTTCTGAGAACTAAAGAGTAAAGAATCATAAATAGATGGTGGTAATTAAACAAGTAAACTAGAGTACCTTGATAAAACTGTGCGTGTCTCCACCATTAGCTGATCTAACTTTTTGATGTCAGAAACACTGGGGGCAGATGATTCAACTGATTTGTGAAATCTCACATCCTCTGGCATCAAATAATCTACCCAGTGATGTGGCTTGCCCATGCTCATGAACATGTTCAATATCTGCATAATTGTTTCATCAAGTACACTAGAGTTGAAGATATCCCTCAACTGCTTTCTGCAAATAAACAACCAGATACATGAAACTGTGAAATACCCTCACACAATTCCAGGAAATAAATATCTTGTTTGCAATACACATATATCAAACTTAATTGAAGTAATCCTCGTTACTCCAGTTTTTGTGTTTAACTCATCATTAGCTATGTTTACCAAACTTCACGCATGCAAACTTTCTTTCTTAACTAAATTAATCACATCTATCATTTATTCACTTGTATTAATCTTGTGCAACACATTTGTAAGCTCACAGGATGTTCCAACTGATGCTACAGAAGCTCAAACCCACCTTAAGATATGGAGATTATATAGAGCCGTAGCTTCTCAAACATTCTTGTAAAAAAGAATTTGTTTGTCATTGTTAATCACTAAATAGTATCTTAAAAGTAGCTATTAGGCCCTTTATGATTGCCTTTTGTTCCTAACCATCAAAGAAATATATGATCTAGAACCATTACTACAATATATAGACACCTTAAAACTACAGCTAAACAAAACAAACAAACATCTCTAGTAAACTCCCACATGACAATGGGGTCTTAGGAGGATGAGATGAGAGCACACCTTACCTCTACCCCAAGGGGTAGAGAGCCTGCACCCAAAGAGACCCCCAACTCATAATACCTCTATATTAGTAACGAAATGCATGCAACATATGGTAAAAATACATTACATGTGAAGTGACTAGCAACAGAAGAGAACAAAGCATCAACACAAAAAATTCTTGAAACCAAAGGTAGATAACATAACATAATGCATGCATCATTTAGTAAAAACAAAAAAACATACAAAATTACTAGCAACTCAAGACAGCAAGGGCATCAGTTAAAGAAACTCCTAAAACTCAAGGTAGATAACAACATCACCCAAGACTAAAAGTCGCAACTACAAGGCAGCAACCACACATAGCTAACCACTAAAAGGCAAAGGCATCCTGGGTACCATTCAATCCTAAGACACAAAATCCTTGCCAAGGCCGGATGCTACATTCCTCTAAAACCCCCGCCCCCCTCTTATCCTACCTCTCCAAGATGACCTATCATTGATCATGTCCTCAAAGAGGTGCATGTCCTCTAAAATTGCATTATTTGGTCAATCCATGTCACTTTTGGTACACCACTGCTCCTCCCCTCCAAACTCATGTTTTTGACACACCATACCAACTCCATCATTTGTCTTCTTCGCACGTGCCCCAACCATCTTAATCCCCCCTCCCTTATCTTGTTTGAGATCCATACTACATCTAATTAAGCCCCAAGGACTTCATTCCTAATCCAATTCATTCTCGTGTGCCCATACATCCATCTCAACCTCCTGGCTCCTCATCTTTGCTACCTCCACTTTTTCAAGCTTGTGTCTTCTTAAGTGGCTAACAATCAATCCCATAAAACATTGTTGGCCGAGTAGCAACCGTACCCTATAGAATTTCCCTTTTAATCTATCCGGGAATCTCCCGTCCCATAAAACACCCGATGCCGCTCTCCACTTGCACCAACCTATGTGCACCAACCTGAATCGACTAAGATAAGTCATCCAAAGCCATCGTAAAAATTAATGGGCTTAGCGTCCTTGATGCAGACAGTGTAAAGTCTGTATCCCCCACATGAGCCCGAACCCTCGTCTCAACACCAAGATACATATCTCTTATTAAGTGGACATACTTTTGTGGTATCCATCTCCTTTCAAAAGTCTTCCAAATTACCTCCTGAGAAACACTATCATAAGCTATTTCTAGATCGATGACCAGCATATGCAAGTCTTTTTTCTCCTTATATTTTTCTATCAGCCTCTTTAGAATGTGAATCGCCTCTGTGGTCGACCATCTTGCCTTAAATCTAGATTGGTTTATCGTACCTGAGTTTCTCTTCTCACCCTAGCCTCCATCACTATTTCTCATAATTTGTTAGTATGACTCAGTATGACCTTAGAGCTAAAGCTATTGTCAGGTCCAATCTACTTCATGTTTCCTTGCACAATTACTATTTGATCGGTAAAGGTAAATGTAGAAATTCAACGTATTTATATAAGAAAGGTCAATTCAAGTTTATATTTGGTTGATAACAGATCAAACAGGCATGGTATATTGATTAAATAGCTAAAAGTTGGTCAATTAGGTTGGAAAAAAATAATGGGTTAATCAAAAGGCATTTAACGTGTATTCAAATTCCAATATCCCTCTATTCTAGAAAAAATAATTATTTCTTTAGTAAGATCTTTTTTCTATATAGGATTTGGAACAAAAAATAACCCACTATTATAGAGATAACTTGTGATAACCAGTAAAGATCAATCAAAAGCATTATTTTTTTGTTAAATAACATTATTACACATATAGAAGATTATTAGTCTTTTGATTGGTCTCGGCGGGCTAACACGGGTTAACGCAATAACAAAGGGTTAACACTAGTTCCTTTCCTTATATAGATTAAAGTGGTTCTTTATAACTCTTTACAAATTTATGGTTTTTAATAGAATGTGCCCTCAAATATTGCGATAACCCACTAACGCCATTCAAGATCGATCAAAATCATGATTTTTTGTTGAAATAACATTACTACAAATTAAACATTATGTTCTTTTATGTATATGTGCAAATTCGCAAGTTAAGAAAGGTGCAAGTATAACTTACACCAGCAAATATATTTTTTCTTTAATAGGTGTAAGTGTAACTTACAAAAAGGTGTAAGTGTAACTTACACTTGTCTTAACTTTTTAATGCTAGCGAACTTACATGCATACATAGTATAACATAATGTTGTATATGTGTGATAATATTATTGTGTGACAATATTATTACAAGAAAAAAATACATGATTTTGATCTTGAATGAGGTTGGTTGGTTATTGTAATAATAGTAGGTTAACATTTGAACCTTACCCTATATACATATATACACACATATATATACAGAGAAAGAAACGAATGTTAACCCTCCTTTACTACGACAACCGTGCCAACTTCATCAAGATCAAGCAAAATCATTTTTTTTACTGGAATAACATTATTACACATACAATGCTATGTTCTTTTATGTATATGTCTAAACTCACAAGTATAAAAAGGTTATGATACACCTTTAAATATTTGCCAAGTGTAAGTAAATATTTTAACTTACACCTATCATAACATTTTTACACTTGTTAATTTACACGTATACATAAAAGAACATAATGTTATATATGTGTAATGATGTTATTCCAACAAAATAAAAATTAGTGATTTTGATTGATCTTGATAAGTTAAAACGGTTATCGCAATAACGAAGGGTTAAGATTCGTTCTGCACTCTTTATATCTGTCTATGTTGTCAAAGGCGAGGGATGCGCTCGCCTAGGCGCAACGAGTGGTCACCTCCTTGTAGCCATCTAGGCGCTCAGGCGAAGTTCCGGCGCAGATTTCGGTGAGATTTCGGCCATCTTCTGCAACTTCTTGCCAAAAACTCTTCTTTTCTGCTTTCTTTTTTTCGTTTTTCTTTTTTCTTTCTCTGCAAAAGCCTCTTTGGTGTTTGTATATCAAGAAACGATTTCAGGTTTGGTGAAAAAACTATTCAAGGTGTGTCTAGTGGAGGCGAAAGATGAGTGATGGTCTGTGATTGTATGATTTGTAAATATTATGTTTTTCAAAAGGTGATAGACTTGACTAAAGCTTGCAGAGTTGCAGGCTGTAAAAGAAAAAATAATCATATTTTATTTTTTAATTTGTTTATTATATTAGGTTAATAAATTTTTGTTGCATTTTTATATTTTTAATTTTCTAAGCCTAATATATATACTTTTATTATATTCTAATAGTGCGCTTTTTTTGTCTCGGGCGCGCTCTTTCTTTGCGCCTTGCGCCTAGGCGACAGGTGAGGCCGTTGCGCCTTAAGTGCGCCTTGCGCCTTTGACAACTATGACATCTGTGTGTATATATACAGGGACATTCAATTGAGAACCAGAATTTTGTAAGGAACCGTAAAGAACCACATTATTTCTTGTACCATTTATTAAATGAATTGATCAAAAAGCTTGTATTTTTACTACTTGTAGATATATTTTTAAAAAATACAATATGTAAAGTCTTTTGATTATGTTCCATATTGTATTGCATATATGCACATTTATAGTGTTATTTTAAAGAATTGAGGAGAGGTGATAAAATCAAAAAAAAAAAAAAAAAAGATTGAATCAAACCATCCTCTTTTAGTATTACTATTTTTATTGAAGTGTTATGTACATTGCTTATATAGGAAAGCATTCAATTAAGAATCACAAATATGTAAAGAACTAAGAACCTCATAAGCAATGTACATAACACTTCAAGAAAAATGGTAATACTAAAAGAGGACGGTTTGATTTTATCTTTTCATTGTTTCTTTGATTTTATCACCTCTCTCCTCAATTTTTAAAAAATCAAACAAAAAATCTTAATGGCTTCAGGTCGATCCGATCCAATCCCTTTTGACTAATAAATAAAAACTACTTGTTTCGACTCAAGCTCATTTAACCCGAAACCCGGCTGTTTTGCTAGCTCTAGCAACAGGTTGGGTACTTTGGCTGCCTGTTTTGGTACAAATTATCCTCTTAAGGAAATCTGCCTGACCATATTTCTGTCCTTTATATTGCTTGGGTATTTCTACGCCTTACATATTAAAAATATAGCATTTAGTGGTCAGCCTCCCTACTCTAAGTTTATTAAGAGTTATATAAGTTAAGCAAAATACATATTTCTTACCCTCTGAGAACTTCAGTTGCAGCAGCTTGCATATTGGATATCAGTATTGGTATTCTCTGACTTGAAAGAAAATCAGCACTTGCCAAAAACTGCTGTTCATCTGTTCTGTCAATCAGATCAGCATCCTCCTGTATAAAAAAAGATTCGAGAATGGGAATAAGAAATCAATTTCTGTTTTAAATTAGCACTTCTAAGCAGAACCATTACAGTTGTACTTTCCTACATTGCAGCTCTGAGTGTCAAAGACAAAAAATCCTGCAGGCTTAATTTTTAATGATTGATTAGCATTTCAAAAGATTATATTGATTTTTCTTCTAAACGCTCAACATACTTGACAATATAACAGATAGAACATTGCCATACAGCCACTGTCAAACCAACTTTAGTGTTTTTCTGTCATTGTTGCCCATAGTAGGTTTTTAAAAATTAAGAAGTCAAATACAACAGTTTGAAACGCTAACCACTCATTTTCAAGCAAATGTTCCTTATCGAACATGAGTCGAAATCCACTTACTATTTTTATTTAAAATAACAAACTAGCTAACCCAACTTAATCATGTACATGACAGTTTAAGACCCATAAAAATTTCACAGTTATGATTTATGAATGTTTGAGAATGTCACAATTTAAGATTCTGATAAGTCTCCACAAAATGTCAACTCCAGTAGAAACAAACAGGTAATCCCATCTAGAATTGCTAGAGCAGCTCCAGTTGGTTTTCAGGTCAAGAAAGTTAAAAGTTAATTCACAAAATCAAGAGCATTACCTATATGGTGGTTGAGTGGAAAGGTTAGGAGAGATTAAACAACTTTTGTTAGAGGGGAGGTAAGGAGAGGTTGTGGGTCAGCTAAAAGCGTATGAGGAGAGAGTGAAACCACAAGAAGACCAAACTAAAGACACTCGAGGTAAGTTACTACTCACTCGTGATGATGAACAAGTTAAGGGAAGATGTGGCAATTGTGACAGTTGCAAACAGAGCCGTGGGAGAGGTCGAGATCGAGGAAGAGATCGTGAAAGACAGCCTAGTAACAATCTGCAGGAACACGGTGGGGGACAAGACAAATCACGAGTTAAGTGCTATAGGTCTCCTGGATACAAATGTCCAAAGTCAAAACCAAAGCACGAGGAGGCGAACTTGGTTTGTGAAGATTATGAGCCGACTCTACTAAAGAGAAGGAAGACCATATTAGGATTAAGGAGGTGATTCATAGAAGTTAATCCTAATTGTGGTTCATATGTGGAAGTTTAGGGGGGAAATCATTAAGAGTCTAAAAATTGGTTTGTTTTATTTACTAAGTTTTAATTAGTTTTATTTAAGGTATTTAGTGTTTATGTTTTGGCCGTGAATGGGCTGTTATTCCAGTTGTATTTGAGTGGAGTTTCTTAGTAATTTAGGTTACGATTAGTATAAATGAGGATTATTGTCTAAGAGTTTATTGTGGTTTTTATTCAATAAAAAGAAAAGAGTCGTAGGTGTGTTTTACCACAAAAATCACTGCTGTCTTTGTGTTTTTGTGACCAATTGGCTAACAGGATTTCAGCAAAAACATGGAATTCACTAAACTAAACTTTTCTCGTCTGTCATATGGTCTTGAGTATTGTAGGAGCAGAGTGCTTACATCTAGATTCTAGAGCAGCTAGATGTTAACACATTAATGAAGATGTTTACATGGAGTGAAGATATTTACATGGCTAAACATGAGGGATGTCAGGTTGTTGGTAAAGAGAATCTGGTCTGCAAATTGAAGAAGAGCTTGTACGATCCAAAACAAGCACCCAAGCAATGGTAGATAAAGTTTGATGATTTTTAAGGGCAAAAGTGGGTACAACAAATATGAGTCAGATCATTGTTGTTACTTGAAGAAATTCAGCAACTCTTGTATCATTCTACTGTTCTATGTAAATGATATGTTGATATGCACGAAAAGATGATTGTTGGGAGTCTCACGTATGCTATGATATGCACGAGACCCAAAGCATTGCGTCGGGGTAGTTAGCTAGTTTATGCCTAATCCTAAGAGAGAACACTAGGAAGCAATCAAATGGCTGCTCAGATATTTAAGGGGTACATCAAAGATGAGTTTGTGCTTCAAAGGTCAGGACACTTTTCTCGGAGATTATACAAATGTTGACCTAGGTGGTTGTAAGTGAAAGCATTATCGGGTATATTTACAGAATAGGGAACAAAAGTGAGTTGGATGTCAAGATTTCAAAAGGGTGTAGCTCTATCAACCGCAGAAGTTGAAAACCACCAAAAGGTAGTTTGTTTGGTTGATGACTTTTCTTAGAGAGCAAGGCAAAAAACAGGCCAACTACTCATTACACTGTGACAATGAGAGTGCAGTTATTCTTACTAAGAATCCAATTTATCATTTATCAGGGGAAGACAAAGTATAACGGGATGAGGTATCATTTTGTCAGAAATTTGATATGTGGAGGCACCATTAAATTGAAGAATAATCCTGGTGCAAAAATTCAGCTAATAAGTTCACAAAGTCCGTGATGTTGGATGAGTTCGTGTAACTTCGGCCAACTTTTGAAAATAAAGACAAGAAGGCAATTGCAGCTAGAGAAAAAGGAAGATCACAAAAGCACAAGGAAAGACAAGGCAGATTGATGTTTGTCAAAGTCTCCAAGTGAAAGAATATCGAGTACTCGAGTGTGGAGTCTTAGGGCAAATCCGCCACCCCTAGGCTTCTACATGGGTTAGGCCTTTCTTGAGGATTAAGTTTGGTTAACATAGATTAGTCTCAACGAATCCTATGTTATGTCCTTGTAATTCCTTAAGCACCTTATTAAAAATACAAAACCTAGTTGCAACGTGTGGACATAGGTCAAACCGACCAAACCACGTTCAATATATCATGGTTCTTATTTTCGTTTATTGCTGCCACTTATATATGTATGATTTAAACCTAACGGAAACAAGTTGTGTAGCAAGACTCTTTTTTTGATATGGCATTAATATGGCTAAAGCACATTCAAAAGATATTGTTCTCGTACAATCCCAGATTCTATAGTGCCATTACATAACGTGTCTTATAAATTATGAAAACATTGAACATTTGTTTACTATAAACAAAAACCATGGGAAGAATTTTAGAATCATAAGGTTTACATATTACTCCAAAGTAAGAAACTAAGGTATGTCGCAGAAAACTCACTTCAAAAATCGTAGGCACAACTTGCTACCTTCTAAAGATCTCTTTGTTTAGATGAAAATGTTAAACTCTCAGTGTAGCTTAATATACATCTGTCATGACGGTCCAAAATCAAACAAGAAAACCCCATTTTTACCCATATGAGTAAATTATTTATTTTTAATGGAAAAGATGTCAACCTATATGAAGCCAAATCTTGATATAAGCTTGTTTATGTAAACTTATGTCTCTAGAAATAATCACAAAATACAATTATATATTTTTGGGAGAGTGATTCTATGTTATAATCCTTGATGTATGATAAAGCTATATAATGGATGATCTCCACTTGAGAAAAGACAGCATAAAAAATTTATTTACTAGTGCCTATATACTTAGTTTACATGCATACTTCAACTTCTAAGTCTAGCTTCACACTCTAAAAACGTTCTATATGTAACCCATGGCACATCGTTAATTCCAATTTACACCAAGAAAGCATACCAGCAATGAGAATGAATATGTGTGATCGCTGAAGCAACATAATACATGCAATTTAAAAGAGAAGTAAATAAACTCAACTCCAAAGACAAAATAAAAGAGATATAGCAGTAAGTTCTTACTGGTTGAAACCCTCCAATATTGCGTGCAGTGTCTATATATAGATGTCTCCCTAAGATGTTGACTTGGATTCTAATATATAGGCTAATAGCCGTCATTGCCCAGATAGAGGACACCATCCTCGTGAAGCCTTTGCATTATATCAGCACTTGTTAGCCATTTAAAATGAGAAAAGTTAAATTGAAATTCACATTTGCATACTTAATATTTTAAGTCTGTCCCAGAGCTCAAGTCTTTCAGAAGGTGTCAAACTGTTGGATTGACCCTTTCCTTGAATTAACCTCTGTGTAAGATGCAAAAGATCCAACTCCTCTGCGACTCGGCTGCTCAGATAAAGCATCGTGTGGGGCAATGTCATTGTATTAGCAATTCTTTGGATGTTCTCAAAGTGCATTTGCATCCTGTCAATTAGTCATTTCAAAAAAAAAGAGATCTTTTAATTTGTTTCTACAATAACAATATGCATGCCAGGGCCACTATAGATAAAGAAGATACATCAGATTTATCATATAACTATCTTACTGGGCCTTAAGGAGCTCATCGTTCTCTTGCTCATCAGCAAGTTGCCTCTCAAGTTCAGAAATTCTCTTGTTATAAGCATCATAAAACTTGTATAATATGTACCCACCTCCACACAGCCCAAGAGAAACATAGACCTTTCTTTTATGTCTTCTCCAGAATTCCCTACAATCCAGAAAACTATATGAAAATTCATACATTTGAAGTCTACCTCTAAATAGAAACAAGAAACCCACTGAATCACATGTCAAACATCCATTCAGAAAATTCATAGGGGGTCAATTTGAAAGCTAAAATCACCCTTGCTGCTGATATTATTAGTTCTCGTCTTAAGAGTGTAGTGTAATATTATAGTTATTTTTGAGGTTGATGTTGTTGAATGTTCATGTTGAACGGCATGAAAAGTCCAGCAGCAAACATTCATATACAAGTATGCTTTAATTAAAGCAAGTAGAGATGCAGTCAGACTAGCATAATATATATTACAAGAAACAAGGAAAATCGAAAGAGGATGAACTGACCACATTCAATCCTTGTTTATGGCGAGGTTCTGAAGCTGATTTTGGGCCCAGAGACGGCGTATTGATTATTGAATGGAAGTAAAAGGTTGAAGTTTGTAGATTCCAATGCAGTTGCAGCTGGTATGGTATGGTATGGAATGGAATATCAAGAGAGAAAAGGGGGCGGGTACTGGGTAGTGTGATTATGATTATCCTTCATTTGATATTTTAAGGGTTTTCTTTGGGCCACCCGATCTCTCTCTCCTTAACCCTCCGCTCCCTCTGCCCTCGTTTTACTTTCCTTCTATAATTAACCACTTTCTTACTCACTCACCCAAGTCAAAGGCTTATATATAAACTTATACCTGCTAATAATAATTAACTTACCGATGAGTTACATATAACATGTATACGATACTATGATTTCATATGAGACATTTTATGCTCGTTTATGAAGTTTGTAAGGTTTAATGAACGGTTGATGCACTCAAAACAACCCAAGTCTTTCCTGCATGCATGCACTTAGTGCAAAGTAGAAGTTGTTTAAGAAGTTTCATACTTTATATTAGAAAAATATTCTAAGTATGAAATCTTCCGAAGCCAAGACCAATATCTTCTGAAACCAAAAGTGAAGTCTTCCAAAGCCAATGAAGTGAAGACAGATTTCTTCCGAAAACTTTTAATACATGCTTTATCTAATGTATTTTTCCATAAAGCTAGACCACTTTCCGCTACAACTCTGAAGACTCATCAACTTATACAAGTTGGTGAAAAGGTCCATGCTTTTGGTAACTGTACATTGAGGTTTACTTTATATATTTTTATCCTTTTTGTAATATATTAGGATGTGAGCTATGGCATTTCATTGTCATTCGTCAAAAGGCAATCTGTCTTTTGACTCTACACTGATTTTGTTATCTAGATTAATGTTTCCAGTTGGCCTTCAAAGTATGGCCGACTGTAGGATGTAGTATAAAGTATCTCAAGTCCTTATAACTTATTTCTTATGTTTTGTAAACACTTGTACTAGAACTTGAGAAGCAATATACTGCAATCTTAAAAACCAAACTGTATTGTTGTTCTTAAGTTTCTGTCTCTAGTTTACTTGTGTGTTCTTAGCATCACAAACAAAGTCAAGGTTTTCTATTCGATCTATTAAGTGTTCTAAGTACTCTCCTTTATGTGAGACTAAGTGTATTGATCAATCCTTTAACGGTCCTACAATTGGTATCAGAGCATTTCAGGCTCTTGATTGTAAGATCTCACCATCTTAGATCCCTTAGTCTCACAAAACATTTAACAACTTAAATGGCAGCTCTCACAAAGGCTGATATGGAACCAGAACTATGACAAAGTCCCCACTGATCACTTCTGAAGACTTTGATACTTGGCGTCAAAGAATGGAAGCCTTTATCAAGTCTCAAGACTCCAGGATGTGGGAATCTGTTGTCTCTAGGCCTCACATACCAAGCACCTCTTCAGCTGCTGCTGGAGGTGGTATGATTCCAAAGGAGGTGACTAACTATTCTGAAGAAGATAGAAAAAGAATAGACATATATCAGAAAACCATGACTGCCCTTCAAACTGCTCTTCCAAACTTCATATACAGAGGCTACAAGAAGTGCAAAACATCCAAACAACAATGGGTTGCACTGAAGCTAATGTATGAGGGATCAACTGTAACATCTTGTATTTTTGGTTAATTAATTATTAACCTCGTTTATTTTTATAAGGACCATTGTGGTCATTTATGAAACTTGTGGGCAACTTATGTTTGCTTTCTTTATTTTACAATATTTCTTGAAAAGTTAACAAATTAAACAATTAAATTATACACAATAATAATAATAATTACTATAATACTAATGTTAATAATGCTAATAATAATAATAATATTAAAGAATAATAATAATAATATTAACTAATAATAATAAAATTAAAAAAAATAATGATAGTAATAATAATTTATAAAAACTTTTAAACCTAAAATAAAGAATAATGTTCAAAACTTAGTGTTTATTAACTCAAGGGGGTTGTTTTGTTATTTCAGAAACCTTAAAAGAAAGTTTTAACATAAAATGTTAAATTGAAAACCAAAGGGGCCATTTGCGTAATTTACCAAACTTTTAAACCAAACTCCTGTTTTTCCGGGGAGCTCCGGCGGCCCTAAAAACCCATCAAAACCTTTCGTTTTTAAACCTAAACCGTTCCAAATGAATTCGTAGGTACGATTTGAATCATTAAGGGCATATTAATTCGTGTTTAAGCCGGCTATGGATGTCGATTTAGCTTAATAACCGTCGATCATCAAGTTCACAACCGTTTGACAATTAAACTCTCATAATAATCCAATTAATCGAACGTACTCAATTATTTAACTATCTCTAGTCTATTCGCAATTCCAATTTCTCCTGAAACACTCATAATCACCAAAATCAAACATCATCTTCGTCGCGACCTGCAGTTGAGGTGTTCACCATCAATCCGACATTCTGACCTCGAATTGATAAGGGGTTTCTAGTCCAACTTATCAAATGAAGCTACCCACAAGTTTAATTGGATTATCATCGGCTATTACACATAAATTGAGCACCTTCGACCGTGACTTGTTCTTCGATTGTTCATATCATCATCTCGAAACAAAACGGGTAATTAAACGTTGATATATACTCGATTTCACATGGGGAACAAAAGCCCTAAACTTAATTTGGTTGATAACATCGTATTGATGTTCAATTTGATTCAAGAAGAAACTATGGTTCTTGGGAAATTGGGGATTTGTTTAAGGCTTGTTTTAAGAATTAAAAATGGCTTCATATCGCGGCTGAGAGTCTTAGTTCACTGGTTACCCATCCCCATCCCAACCTAGAGGTCCCGGGTTCGAACCCGGGCACCCTCTGATTTTTTTAAAAAGGGCTTTTAGCCTAAATTCATTTATAGAAAATTTTTATTAAATATAAAAATGATTTTTACAAGCTCCTAATATTTTTAAAATCATCTAATTATTCTCTGTAAATTATTTCTTGAAAAATATTTTAACATTTTATTATAAAAATTATTTACATATGTTTTAACTAAATAATTTTATAAAAATACATTTATAATTTAAATTATTATTAGACCTTATGTTTTCCATGATTAGAGATTTATATTGATAATTATGGTATTCAAAGATATTTTATAACTAAATACACAAGTTATTTACAAAGAATTTAATTCCTTTAAAAATCTTATAAATGGTACCCTCTTTTATTAAACAAAATATAAATAAGAGTTCACTAATTTTATTTATAAAAAACCCCCAATTCTAGTACCCTAGTTCACAATAAATCATTAACCTTATTATTAACTTAAAACTTGTAAATATATACCTATTTAGGTACCTCGTGAAGGATTACTTTAGAACGTCGTTTATCATTCTTATTAGACATCTCTTATATACTTATTGATCATGTGAGTTTTCCTTACCCCTTTTTATATATTTTACACTATTTTGGGGTGAAACATGATACATATACAACTTACACTTGTAAACGTCTGAACTTGTAAAGCACTTGCAATTCATCTTTATATTTTGTCATGGTTATTTGTGTGTTGTAAGTGATTATATGAGATACATATTTTGTTTGCAATCATTAACTATTGTTAGCCTGGCGACGTCTTAGATCTTTGGGCCTGACAAGCCTATTTGGTGCTAAAGCCGATGTATTGCTGGCTCCTGATGACGTATGCTTGTTCATCATGGGAACCAAGTACACTTAGCTAATCTTATATACTTGTAATCAAGTCGAGATTTGGTTGTAACGATATGTGTTCCTATAAGCTTGCTAACTCATAACTTATGACATGAATTGCTACTTGTAAACTTTGTTATATTATGTATGTAAAACCCTTGGAAACTCACCAACTTTATAGTTGACCTTTATTTTTATCATGTTTCAGGTAATGCCCAAGTTTAAAGTGAACAAATGAAGCTTGCAATAAAGTAGGATTTGGACCTAGTTAAATGAATAAATGATTATGTTATGTTTTGCTTAGTTTGGGAATTATTTCATGTTTGAGACTTATTATTGTACTTCTTTTGAAACTTATAATTTTAATATTTACATTTAAATATAGCGTTATGTGGCTGTGAACAATCTTAACCCTCACATCTTGACGATTCCGCCGTCAAGGTTGGGGTGTGACAGATTGGTATCAGAGCCCATAACTATAGGGATTTAGGTTATTAGAAATGGTGACCTAGACTATAATTTATGCATGAACCTTATAGAATCATATTTCTATCTTGTAAAAAAATATATTGTCTGCATGCTACATAATGCTATGCCATACTTATGTGCAACTTGATGCCTTAGCATAGGATTGCCTTGTAATTGTTAAAACTTTGTTACTTGTCTCTCTAAACTTATCCTTGACTCTTTGACTCTCCCCGACAAATGAAACTTCTTAATCTTATTCTTGACGACACGTGGAATCGTATACTTTATGCTTATGACTTGGATCTTTAGACTTATGTCTAATATATGAAAATCTCATCAAGATTTTGATTTCATGAACCTAAGAAATTTGTGTGACTCATAGACACCTGTATCCTGGTTTTCCTGGCAAAAGGCCCTCGGGCTAAGGCAAGCATATCGCATAAATCCTACGGGACTAGTTATGCTTATCTAGGGATTTCTGGGATGAGTGATAAACTATGGTCAACATACACAAGTTTCTAAGGCGAATGGGTCAATTTACCTTGACGTGTCAACGTTTCCAAATGGTAATGCGTTACCAAATGGAACCATTCCATGTGCCTTACAACTCTTGCCTTATCCTTGTTTAAATTATAATCCATGTTAATCTCTTTCTCATGTCTAACTCATTTTGTATATTCCAGCATGTCTCATCATCATATAAAGCATGGAAGTTCCGATCGTAAGCTAGCCGCCAGGATCGCCGGGCAAATGGCCGCCGTTATCCCGACCATGGTTGCTGAACTTAATAGTACTTTGATGACCAACGCTAGCAACAAAAACAATGGCAATGGTCAAGGTGAAAATAGTGCGAATCAAGGGCGCAACAATCAAACCTGCACTTTCAAGCACTTTAGCTCATGCAAGCTCACTAGTTTTAGTGGCAAGGAAGGAGCCACTGGTCTTCTTGAGTGGTTCGTGAGCATGGAAAACCTTTGTCAACTGTGAGTGTCCCGAGGCACTCAAAGTTCGTTATCCCACTAGTATGCTCCAACAAAGGGCACTTACCTGGTGGAATAGCGAGAAGAGAAACCGTGGTGCTGAAGCTGTGATAGCACTTACCTGGGAAGAGGTCAAGAACATCGCCATCGTGAAGTTCTGCCCAAGGAGTGAACTACAAAATTTGGAGGAGGAATTCTGGAACTTGAAGCAAGATGGTGGTGATCATTTGGCCTACTCAACTAGGCATCATGAGTTGAGTATACTGCTACCTCACATGGTCGACATTGTCCCCCATAACATCGAGAAGTTTATCAAGGGTGTACCACCCCAAATTCAAGATGTTGTGGTGGGTAGCCGACCCACAACCTTAGAAGAAGCCATTACTATCACCGCTCAACTCATCGAGAATCATATACGAGCGTGCACCATGTTTGTGAAGGGTGCAAAGAAGTTGGAAAAGACGGCTACCGAGACCGTTAAGGAGACTAAAGCTGAACCATCTCACAACAACAACAACAACAACAAGAAGCACAAGTTCACACCGGCGCGTAATTATGTTGTGGCCGCACCCAAACCACCTCAAAGACAAATGGTACCTGTGGCTGCACCCGTGGCTCAAATGCAGGTGGCTAGGGCCTATGTTGGTCCTCAACCTATGTGTAACAATTGTAGGTATCATCATCCGGGGAATCAACCATGCCGTATCTGTACCTTATGCGCTAAATATGGTCACTTGGTGGCGACTTGTCACCGTGCACCTAACAATGCCGCAATGGTCACAAACCGTGTTTGCTACAACTGTGGAGAACCTGGTCATTTTCGCCCACAATGCCCTCGTCTTGTGGGTAATGTTCCACAAGCCCGAGGACGTGCTTTCAACATCAATGCAAATAAAGCACAAGCAAAAAATGATGTGGTGAATGGTATGTTTCTTATTAATAATACCTATGCATACGTTCTATTTGATTCTGGAGCCGATTAGAGTTTTGTATCATTAGAGTTTGAACCCCTACTTGCTAAGCCACATACGAAACTAGAAAGACCTCTCACCGTTGAAGTCGCCGATGGAGAACCGATCACCGTTGACATCGTTATTCGTGATTGCATCTTGAGTCTTAACGCACATGATTTCGTTATCGATCTTATTCCTATGAAACTTGGAAGCTTTGACGTCATCATTGGTATGGATTGGTTAGCCAAACACCATGCCGAGATCATTTGTTTCGAGAAGTGTATTCGTATACCGTTACCCTCTGGAGATACATTGAAAGTGTTCGGTGAAAAATCCTCCAGAGGGCTTAAACTCATGTCGTGCACCCAAGCCTGAAAGTGCCTAAGCAAGAACTATATGGCTTTCTTGGCTTACGTGGTCAATACGAAAGTCAAAGGGAAAGATCTAAAGGATGTCCCGATTGTACGAGACTTTCCTGAAGTATTTTCCGATGACCTTAGTGGTTTACCTCCCATGCATGAAGTCGAGTTTAAGATCGATTTAATACCGGGAGCAAACCTCGTGGCTAAGTCACCATATCGGCTTGCACCATCGGAAATACAAGAACTCTTTAGTCAACTTCAAGAATTATCTGAGAAGGGTTTCATTCGTCCTAGCTCTTCGCCTTGGGGTGCACCGGTTCTTTTCGTGAAGAAGAAATATGGATCGTTTTGCATGTGCATTGACTATCATGAACTTAACAAGCTTACCTTCAAGAATCGATATCCTCTTCCTCTTATCGACGATTTGTTTGATCAACTTCAAGGAGCTGCTATATTCTTGAATATTGATCTACGATCTGGATATCATCAATTACGAGTCCATGATGATGATATCCCAAAGACCGCGTTCTGTACTCGATATGGCCACTATGAGTTCATAGTTATGCCTTTTGGTTTAACGAATGCTCCTGCTGTCTTCATGGATCTCATGAACCGAGTATGCAAACCTTATCTAGACAAGTTTGTGATCGTCTTCATTGATGACATACTTATCTATTCCAAGTCCCACACCGATCATGATCTACATCTGCGACAAGTTCTTGAGTTGTTGAAAAAAGAGAAATTATATGCTAAGTTCTCGAAGTGTGAATTTTGGCTCGAGGAAGTTCAATTTCTAGGACACGTGGTGAATAGCAAGGAATTCACGTTGACCCTACAAAGGTGGAAGCTGTGAAGAATTGGTGCTTCCCACAACTCTAACCAAAGTTCGTTCTTTTCTTGGTCTTGCTGGTTATTACCGACGATTCATTGCCAACTTTTCGAGGATCGCGAAACCACTCACTTCATTGACTCAAAAGAACAAACCATTCGAGTGGGGGTCCGAGCAAGAAGAAGCCTTTGAAACGTTAAAGCACAAGTTGTGTAATGCTCCTATCTTGACCCTACCCGATGGAAACGATGATTTCACCATGTATTATGATGCATCCAAACAAGGCCTTGGTTGTGTTCTCATGCAACGTGGAAAGGTCATAGCTTATGCATCGAGACAATTGAAGGTCCACGAGATGAATTACACAACACACGATCTCGAGCTTGGTGATGTTGTTTTTGCCTTGAAAATTTGGAGACATTACCTTTATGGTACACAATGCATTGTCTACACTGATCACAAAAGCCTTCAACACGTTTTTAATCAAAAAGATCTCAATATGAGACAACGTCGTTGGGTGGAGTTGATTAGTGATTACGATTATGACATTCGTTATCATCCTTGTAAAGCAAATGTTGTAGCCGATGCACTAAGTCGAAAGATTCATAACAAGACGATCTCATTCCAAGAAATTCGCGATCGAAGACAATGGTTTGACACTTTGGGTGAGTTTGATACTGAGATCCGACTAGATGTCAACGAGACTACTGCACTACTACAAAATCTGAGAATAGATAGTGACATCGAGTCTAGTATCTTGGAGGCTCAACAAGTGGTGCAACAAGAAGGAACAATGAAGGATGAACTGGAGCATAACCTTCTAACTCAATTGGAAACGAAACCCAATGGGTTAATGTATTTCGCGAATTGAATTTGGGTTCCAAAGCGTGATAACTTTCGTACCTTTATCATGAACGAAGCTCATCAAACTCGTTATTCTATTCATCCTGGTTCCGATAAGATGTATATGGACCTGCGTGGTCAATATTGGTGGCCTGGAATGAAGAAAGATATAGCGACTTACGTAGCTAAGTGCCTCACGTGTACGAAGGTTAAAGCCGAACATCAACGTCCAAGTGGATTACTTGAACAACCCGAGATTCTTATGTGGAAATGGGAACATATATCCATGGACTTCATAACTAAACTACCCCGAACCTCCTGTGGACATGATAGCATATGGGTAATCATTGACCGATTGACCAAATCGGCACATTTTATACCCATACGTGACACTTACAAGACATCAAGGTTGGCTCGCATATACATTGATGAAATTGTAAGTCGTCATGGGGTTCCTCTGCACATCATATCCGACTGAGATGCTCGTTTCACTTCACACTTTTGGTCGTCTATGCAAGAACTCTTGGGTACTCAATTGGATCTAAGCACGGCTTACCATCCTCAAACTGATGGTCAAACCGAGCGAACCATCCAAACCTTGGAGGATTTGCTACGCCTTTGTGTTCTTGACTTTGGTGGTGATTGGGATACGCATCTACCGCTCGCGGAATTTTCATATAACAATAGTTACCACTCGAGTATCAAGATGGCACCGTTCGAAGCACTTTATGGTCGAAAATGTCGTTCGCCAATCTGTTGGACCGATATTGGTGAAAACTTCATTATTGGTCCTGAACTCATACAAGAAACGACCGATAAAGTCTCTATAATTTGTAAGAACCTTGAAGTTGCAAGAAGTCGACAAAAGAGCTATGCCGACAAGCGACGTAAGCCATTGGAATTTAAAATTAGGGATATGGTTCTTCTAAAGGTCTCACCGTGGAAAGGTGTTGTTCGCTTTGGAAAGAAGGGCAAACTGGCTCCAAGATTTGTAGAACCTTTCAAAATCCTGAAAAGGATTGGGAAAGTGGCTTATAAACTGGAACTACCTTCCGATCTTAGTGGAGTTCATCCTGTGTTCCACGTCTCAAATTTGAGGAAGTGTTTGGTTGACGAAAGTCTGCATGTTCCGTTGGATGAAATCCAGATTGACGAGTCATTACACTTTGTTGAGAAACCCGTTGAGATCATGGATCGCATTATGAATAAGACTAGAACCACAACTACCCCAATTGTCAAGGTTCGTTGGGAGAATAAGCGTGGCGCTGAATTTACTTGGGAACGTGAGGAGCACATGAAGAAAAAGTACATGTTTTTGTTCGTATAGTTTCATTCTTAATTTCGGGACGAAATTCTTTTAAGTTGGGGAGACTGTAACATCTTCTATTTTCGGTTAATTAATTATTAACCTCGTTTATTCTTGTAAGGACCATTGTGGTCATTTATGAAACTTGTGGGCAACTTATGTTTGCTTTCTTTATTTTACAATATTTCTTGAATAGTTAACAAATTAAATAATTAAATTGTACACAATAATAATAATAACTATAATACTAATGTTAATAATGCTAATAATAATAATAATATTAAATAATAATAATAATAATAATAATATTAAAGAATAATAATAATAATATTAACTAATAATAATAAAATTAAAAAAAATAATGATAGTAATAATAATTTATAAAAACTTTTAAACTTAAAATAAAGAATAATGTTCAAAACTTAGTGTTTATTAACTCAAGGGGGTTGTTTTGTTATTTCAGAAACCTTAAAAGAAAGTTTTAACATAAAATGTTAAATTGAAAACCAAAGGGGCCATTTGCGTAATTTACCAAACTTTTAAACCAAACTCCCGTTTTTCCGGCCATATTCCGGCGAGCTCCGGCGGCCCTAAAAACCCATCAAAACCTTTCGTTTTTAAACCTAAGTCGTTCCAAATGAATTAGTAGGTACGTTTTGAATCGTATAGGGCACATTAATTCGTGTTTAAGCCGGCTATGGATGTCGATTTAGCTTGGTAACCGTCGATCATCAAGTTCACAACCGTTTGACAATTAAACTCTCATAATAATCCAATTAATCGAACGTACACAATCATTTAACTATCTCTAGTCTATTCGCAATTCCAATTTCTCCTGAAACACTCATAATCACCAAAATCAAACATCATCTTCGTCGCGACCTGCACTTGAGGTGTTCACCATCAATCCGACATTCTGAACTCGAATTGATAAGGGGTTTCTAGTCCAACTTATCAAACAAAGCTACCCACAAGTTTAACTGGATTATCATCGGCTATTACACATAAATTGAGCACCTTCGACCGCGACTTGTTCTTCGATTGTTCATATCATCATCTCGAAACAAAACGGGTAATTAAACGTTGATATATACTCGATTTCACATGGGGAACAAAAGCCCTAAACTTAATTTGGTTGATAACATCGTATTGATGTTCAATTTGATTTAAGAAAAAACTAGGGTTCTTGGGAAATTGGGGATTTGTTTAGGGCTTGTTTTAAGAATTAAAAACGGCTTCATATCGCGACTGAGAACCTTAGTTCACTGGTTACCCATCCCCATCCCAACCTAGAGGTCCCGGGTTCGAACCCGGGCACCCTCTGATTTTTTTAAAAAGGGCTTTTTAGCCTTAATTCATTTATAGAAAATTTTTATTAAATATAAAAATAATTTTTACAAGCTCCTAATATTTTTAAAATCATCTAATTATTCTCTGTAAATTATTTCTTGAAAAATATTTTAACATTTTATTATAAAACTTATTTACATATGTTTTAACTAAATAATTTTATAAAAATAGATTTATAATTTAAATTATTATTAGACCTTATGTTTTCCATGATTAGAGATTTATATTGATAATTATGGTATTCAAAGATATTTTATAACTAAATACGCAAGTTATTTACAAAGAATTTAATTCCTTTAAAAATCTTATAAATGGTATCCTCTTTTATTAAACAAAATATAAATAAAAATTCTAGTACCCTAGTTCACATTAAATCATTAACCTTATTATTAACTTAAAACTTGTAAATATTACCTATTTAGGTACCTCGTGAAGGATTACTTTGGAACATCGTTTATCATTCTTATTAGACATCTCTTATATACTTATTGATCATGTGAGTTTTCCTTGCCCATTTTTATATATTTCACACTATTTTGGGGTGAAACATGATACATATACAACATACACTTGTAAACGTTTGAACTTGTAAAGCACTTGCAATTCATCTTTATATTTTGTCATGGTTATTTGTGTGTTGTAAGTGATTATATGAGATACATATTTTATTTGCAGTCATTAACTATTGCTAGTCTGGCGACGTCTTAGATCTTTGGGCCTGACAAGCCTATTTGGTGCTAAAGCCGATGTATTGCCGGCTCCTGATGATGTATGCTTGTTCATCATGGGAACCAAGTACACTTAGCCAATCTTATATACTTGTAATCAAGTCGAGGTTTGGTTGTAACGATATGTGTTCTATAAGCTTGCTAAGTCATAACCTATGACATGTATGTAAAACCCTTGGAAACTCACCAGCTTTATAGTTGACCTTTTATTTTTATCATGTTTCAGGTAATGCCCAAATTTAAAGTGAATTAATGAAGCTTACAATAAACTAGGATTTGGACCTAGTTAAATGAATAAAATGATTATGTTATGTTTTGCTTAGTTTGGGAATTATTTCATGTTTGTGAACAGTCTTAACCTCACATCTCGACGATTCCGCCGTCAAGGTTGGGATGTGACATCAACTGAAGCCAAGGAGAACAAGAAGGATCTCTTGAAGCAGCTGTTTGAGCACTTCACCTTCAAAGCAAGTGAAACCATGACTCAACAATACTTCAAGTATGTTGAGATTATGGACACTCTAATGGATGTTGGAGTGACTCTTGAAAACATGGACATTGTAAGGAGGTTTATGTCCTCTCTTCCTAGACAATGGACATATTATTATGTTGTTATCAAGAAAATTAAGAGCCTTAAAACTCTTACTCACATAGAGTTGTATGGTATTCTTAATGGATATCAGATAGAGATGAATATGCAAAGTCCATCGGGTAACATCAGCAATCAATAGAGTTTAGCCCTCAATGTGATTGAAAAGGATAGTAGAGAACCACAACATCATCTCATCTAATACCCTGACAACTCACAAAAGGGTCCTTTCATCACCTTCCTGGAGACACCAAGGGAGAGTTATATTCAAGGAAGTCCATTCCAAGAGACAAGCTTTTCACAAGCTTTTGTGTCTGCTGATGAAAGTTCTGATGACGTTCTCTTCACCCTTGAAGATCTTGATTGTATCCATCCAGATTATCTAGAGTATAATGAAATATTTCAACAAATGGCTCTTCTCACTCATAGAGCCAAGAAGTTCTACAAGATGACAGGGAGAAAGTTTCCAAGCAATGCAGCCAGTGGAAAGCTTGGGTTGGAAAAAAGCAAGGTGAAGTGTTACAACTGTAACCAAATGGGACACTTTGCTAGAGAGTGCAAGGCACTAAGGACAAATGGTGGCCAAGCACAAACCAGACCAAACTACACTGAGAGAGTCAACTAGAATGAGAAGCCAAAGCAGCAAGCTGCAGTTGCTGTTGAAGAAGGAGGCTTTGACTGGAGCTTTCAGGTGGAAGATGCATCTCCAAACCAAGCATTAATGGCTGACCATAATGAAACAAAGGTATTAGAACATCTCTGTACACCTGAATGCATTGCTAAAGTTAACAAATATAGGTCCTACAACTTAGAGATGAGGTCTGATCTTGAGTGTTTGAATATCTTAAAATCTGATTTCAAAAGAGCTGAAAATGATTACAAACTTAAAATAGAAGATTTAGAGAAAACATTTTAACTGTTAAACATGAGCACACAAATTATAGGACTCAAATCAAAGATCTCATCACTAAGTTAACTGAATGTCATGCTGAGCTTGTGATCAGCAAAGCCAGGGCAGAAAAATGTGTTCTTGAAGAAGAGACCTACAAGAACATAATATCCTCATCCCTACATGCAAAAGTTTGGTATCAGAATAAGTAGGGACTGGGATCTACCGAGATAGCTCCTCCACACATATTCTTGTCTGTAATCCTAGGTGTGGATCATTGATAGTGGCTGTTCCAGCACATGACAGACAATGGGTCACTACTCCAAAATTTTGAGAAATTTGATGGAGGGCAGTTGCTTTTGGATGAGATGCTAGAGGTTACATTACAGGAAGGGCAGGGTCACAAATGGTAAGCTCAGTATTGAGAATGTAAACTTTGTCAAGGAGATACAATCTTTTGAGTGTATCTCAATTTTGTGATCAGAGTCATAACATGCTCTTTATTGAGCATGAGTGCATTGTTCTCAAGCCCGGAGTGGTCATTCCTCATGAGCATATCCTGCTCAGAGCCCCCAGGAAAGGGAACGTGTACAAGATGGATTTGCAAGAAACATCTCCCTCTGGAGAAGTTTCATAGCTAATAGTGATCAGTCTTTCCGCTGGCATAAAAAATGTGCCATGTAAACTTTATGAACATCAATAAACTAATTAAGAATGATTTGGTAACTGAAATACCAAAGAAAGAGTTTACAAGTGATGACCACTGTGTTGCATGCCTCAAAGGGAAGCAACACAAGGTATCTCACAAGCCAAAGGAAAGAAACTTTATCACTACTCCCCTACACTTATTACATATGGATCTCTTTGGCCCCACCAGTGTAATAAGTCTAGGAAGGACCTCATATTGTTTGGTGATCACAGATGACTTTACAAGATTCACTTGGGTCTTCTTCCTTAGAACTAAGGATGAGACTTTTGAGATCTTTAAGAGCTTCATCTTAAAGATTGAAAATCAATGTGATCACAAGGTCAAAACCATAATGTTAGGGCCATTTTTGTACGGAGTACTAACGGATTCTACATGAGACCACATCAAATAGTGCGGAATCCTATTTGATTGGCGATCCAATCAGTGAGAACGACAACCTGATCAATCTAAAGATGAAACAAACGTTAAGAATTTATTAGAAATCAATCAGGAACGAACTATGAAGTTGGAAAGGCTGTTTAGGACGCTCTAGATGGCTAAGGTTTGTAAATCTTCGAAGTCTGTTTTTTTCCACGAATTATATGGTATTTATAGGTTTGTAGTTTTCATTCGTACGACTGAACCATTAGCATGGTTTAGTCGTGCGACTGACTCATGCGGTTGATTCATACGCACGACTGAAGGTTTAGTCGTGCAACTGAATCAGTCTTATGTCTCAGTCATACGACTGATCCAGTCTCCTGGTTCAGTCGTGCGACTGGTCCATAAGTATGATTCATTCATGCGTATGACCCATAAGTATGGTCCATTAGCATGAATAATCACCCGACTAAGTTGAACACATTTCTCAATCAGATGATGGACATTTTATTAGATACTCTTCTCAAGCTAAGGCTTACAGAGTATACAATCTCAGAACTAGAGTAGTTAAGGAGTCAGCCAATGTGACTTTCAATGAGCACACTCCCAGTGTGAAAGGTTCTGATCCTGATTGGCTATTTGATCTTGATTTAATTACCAACTATGTTAACAAATCTTGTGAGCATGTTTCAGGATCCACAAATATATTACCATCAAGATATACTACTTCAACTCCAGTTGTAACTAACCCTACAAATGAAGTTCCTATCAGCACAACAATGACAAACTCAGCTGATACATCTGAGGTGCCTTCAAATTTCAGGTCAGAGGCACAACAATCAAATAAAGAAGTTTCAAATGTGGAAGGCAATGGAGGCAGTGATAGTGATCAAGAGTTTCTTGATGTTGACAACCACTCCATTAAAGACAACATAAATGATGTCACACACTCATTGGATCAAGTTACACTTGATAAGTGTGCTAATGTGGTGGGAGAAACTTTGTCAGGATCAGTGATCACAAGTTTGATGGATTAGAGTGTAATGCAGCGGAATAAGATCAAGAATTAGACAATTTGTAGCAAGAATTTGATAATTGTAAACAAATACGAGAGAATATATTTCTGTGATAAGGAATGTTTCAATTATACCAAATATTTCTGCTCAATCATTCACATATTACAATAAGGTTGACACTCCTTATATAGAGTGCAATCACTGCTGTTATCACGGGATAGTGACAACTGGCAGATCTATTACAAAAATAACTAACACTTAACAAACTACTGAAATGTTCACAACTACTGAGAACATATCAGAGTGGTAAGTACAAAATATAAAACTACTGATAAGAAACTATTGAAACTACAACGACTGAAGAACAAACTCTTCAGTCGTTTTACAAAACTACTGAAAAGATAAAACATAAAACTACTGAAAGTAAATCGTCACAACTACTGAAGAAGTCCTCTTCAGCTATTATGACAACGTCTGATACTTGGTCTTCAGTACTTGTCTTCAGACTTTGTCTTCAGCACTTGTGTCTTCAGACTTTGTCTTCAGCACTTGTCTTCAGACTTTGTCTTCAGCACTTGTGTCTTCAGACTTTGTCTTCAGCACTTGTCTTCAGACTTTATCTTCAGCACTTGTCTTCAGACTTTGTCTTCAGCACTTGTCTTCAGACTTTGTCTTCAGCACTTGTCTTCAGACTTTGTAATCAGTTGTTGTCTTCAGCTGTTGTGGACTTCAGCGGTTGTTGTGACGTCTGTGGGACTTAAAGGTTTATCTGATCCGGCTCATTGGTTCTTTTGGTCCAACAAACTCCCCCTAAACCAATGCAGCCAAAACCTTTAACTTTATTGAGGTCCCACTTATTGTTGGCAAAATGGTTGGTCTTTTTCCTTCTTGATGAGTTGAGAAGATGACCCATATAAGCACTGGCCTGGAAATGAGTCTCTGATGATTTGGTTGGCAATGTATGGATGGGAGCTCTGTATTGGGGAATTGGACACTGAGCTGTTCCCCCATCTATGAGACTCACTTCCCATGTATAAGCCTGTAGGATTCTCTGGTGTATGCTCTGAGAAACATAATTTGTTCTTCCATAGTAAGATTTTCCACTTCACCATCAAACAATCCTTCACGCCCATACAGCTCTGAAATGTACTTAGCCTGTTTGCCATTTTTGAGCTCAACTGTTGTAATCTGTCTGTATGCAAACTCATCTTGGTGAGTACCTTCAAGTAACAGACTGAGCTTTTTTTGTTTG
The DNA here is from genome assembly GCA_025215565.1 of Flaveria ramosissima. Lineage (NCBI taxonomy): Eukaryota > Viridiplantae > Streptophyta > Magnoliopsida > Asterales > Asteraceae > Flaveria > Flaveria ramosissima. The sequence continues at coordinate 15,031,689 of CM046042.1, read as the reverse complement.
AAGTTCTCAAGCCTCTTGTAGACTAACCCCTTTTTAATTATTCTGTTCTCTAACATCTTTTGGGGTGGCTGTTTAGCCTCATAGGCCTTCTTGAAATCTTCTACAATTTCCCAGGGTGATACTACCAGGACCACTGTGATCTCTTCATCTACGATCCTTTTTACTTGGCCCTTGTATCTCGCAGGAATGTCTTTCTTTACAATTCTGTGAGCCACCCTAGGATCAGGCCATATTCTCACCTTTTCCTTTTGATATTGAAATGTGTTAGCAAGGGTGTACAATCTCAGAGCTTCTTTCTTCATACTGATTATTGATGAAGAAGCAGCATAAGTTTTGTCTATGCTTTTCAGCATCTCCTCATCATGAAGCCTTTGCTGCTGTTCTTCTTCTATCTTTACTCTCACAGTCTCCATCTGTGAGGTGGGAGTGATGGGCATAGGTTTGGCTTTAGGCAAAGTTAGGACTGCGGAAAGAGGCAGCCTATCTTCTTCCTCATCATCCTCTCTTCTTCTTCTTCTAGCCTCAACATCCTTCTCTTCTTCTTCTTGGGTGCATCATCGGCTGTTGGTTTTGAGGGTAAAGGAGTTGGTTTAATGGGTTGTGGTAGTGGTGATTTTGAAGTGGAAAGTTTTGCAGGTTGTTCTAGCATTCTTGTAGTGAGTGAGGCTTTTGAGTGTTTTGCTAGTTCATTTCTGTTCCCAGCACCTGCCTCATTTAGTGCTTCAATCACCAATCCCTTAGTGTATGCTTCAGACGTACAGATCTTGGTGGTTATTGCCAAGATACTGTCCCTGGTCCATGACTTAATCTCGATCAATGATCTCCCAAGGTACTTTGCAATGAATCTGATCATGATCTCCAGTCTTTCTCTTTCTAATGCATCATAACTTGCCCATCTTGAGTTAATTTCTTCAACTTCAAGTCTCCTAATCTCTGAGTCAAGCTGTGCAGTATCGAACCCTTGTCTATACAGTTGATCAATAATGGAGTCCATTGATTTACTATGTGTAGCATCCGCCATTTTGATCATCTCATCAAGTTGGAGTTCTTTTTCTTTTCCTTCAACCTTCCTTTTCTTATATGTGATATGAAAGTCTTTGTGACTTTCACCCACTTGATCAATGTCAGCTCCCTTCACAAACTCCTCTTCCTTCTCAGTCTCCTTCACAACCTCCTCTTCCTTCTCAGTCTCCTTTTCTTTCAGTATGCTCTTCCTCTTTGCTTTCACTAACTGACTCTCCCCCTTTTTGGTTGCATTGGTTGCAAGGGTTTGAGTAGTAGAAAGCCTTGTGCTCACAATCTCCTCCACCAGGGGTTGTATGATTGAGGAAGCCTCTCATCCATGGTTTTGATCACAATGTCTGTGATCATTGGGGTGATGAGAGGTAGGGATTGCTGAAAGATAGCAGCTGTTTGCTCAGAGGGGTTCTGTCCCTGAGAAGCAGTGCCAGAAATAGAGGCTGGTGGGTTGAAGTTTTGATTGGCTGAGTGTTTGGGAGACCTTCAGGTGAAGGTGCCATCTGTGGGTTTATGTTGGTGGCAGATGGACTTGCTTCTTGAGAGAATTGGTCAAGTAGTCTTTGTAGTCTACTGACTTCTTCCTCAAGAATTGTGTTCTGGGCCAGAACATCATAAAAGAAGCCCAGGTCATCATCAGCAAATGCTGAATCACCTGACCTCCTGCTTGTAGCAGGATGTACATGCACTGGGTGTAGACCAGTTTTAGCATGTGCCCCTTTTTCTTGGAACTGGGGACTTCCAGCCTCAGGACGATGTCCTTCATCAGCTGTTGCCTCTGATGAGGTCTTAGCAATGTTACCAGCCTCAGTCTGATCATGTGCTGATTCAGAAGAGGTGGCAGCCTCATCAGATATTCTGATCTCCATATCTACACCAGGAGACTGAACATTTAAACCCCGTTGCTGTGGTGTTGTCAGAAGCATGTTGATCCTCTTCTCAATGGCTGTGGTTGTCCCCTTTGTTGTGTTGGTGGGGAGGAGGAGAGGCATGCAGCTGAGTCAGCACATGTTGCAATTATAATGGTTGGACTTTGTGGGGGCATTTTCATGGGAGATAGGGTAAAATCAGTATGCACTGGGGAGAATGGTGCTTTTCAATGGCAATCTCCTCAAATGAGGAAGATTCCAGATTAGTGGGTACCCCTTCTTTGGTTGCTGCAGGCTCTTTTGAGAGGAATCCTGAGCGGCTGTGGCTGGTAGAGTCTTGATACTGCTGGGGGGTTTTACACCAGCAAGTATATCCTGTCTTGGTGGTACAGGAGCATCTTCAGGGGACTCATCTCCCTGAATAGCTGTTTTGGGGCGTTTGGTTTTTGGTTTGGTGGGGACTCTGGATCTTGTGGTGGTGGCTGTGGGTTCCAGCTGCGTGGGTTTGCGCAGCTTGGCAGCCATTTTAGTGATTGGTCAGAGTTGTGCGGGAGTATACTTCAGGCAATACAACCATAGCAGGGACTCCCAGGCCAACAAGTCCCTCAGCTTGAAGCTGGTTTTCAATTATGGCCATTATGAACCGAGGATATAATATCCAACGGTTAGCAAGTTGTTTTTGGGCCATATCCTTGAGCTCTAAAAATAGTATTTCAGAAAAATTTAAAGGTTGTTGCTCAAGGATGGAGTACATTACCTGTTGCCACCTTGTGGACATTTGATCCCATGATGAAGTCTTGGGGGCAAGGCAGACATTACCATATGAAAGATGAGACGTTCGCATCCTGGAAATGTTTCTTCAATATGGTAGAGGCACTCAGGTTACCTTGGTATCCATGGTGGGCAAAATGATAGATCTGTTGTGCCCTTTGGATAACCAGTTGGGAAAGTGGCATCATCCAGATTGAGGGTTTGGCGAAGAATGTCTGGAGTAGTAATGACCACTTTTTGGCTATGGACAAACGATTGAAGAGACTCTGTGTCATTCTCCTCAGAGACAAGAGTGACGTTTGTCCAGAATTGGCTAAGAGATTCGGCATATATGGTGGGGTTTAACAGAAAAGCCGTTTGGTAAGGTGACTGAACCATTAAATCAATGGCGTTGTGAAACTTGGTCCAGTATGGCGATTTTGTGAATGAGCGACACAGTTGTGTCGTGGTTTTAGTTGCATGGTCGCCATTGATGAAGAGAGGTTACAGAGTTTTTGAACGTTAGGTTTGAGAGAGAGAGAGGTGAGAAAAACTCTGAAGGTGGGATAAGGTATTTAAAGGGTAGGGTTAGAAAACGACTGAAGGTTTGGTGTTAGTCATCATTTTGTGAAACTACTGATGACGTGTGGTATTAACTTTCAGAGGTTTGAAATGACTGACCGTATTGGTGTGATCAGCAGTTGTTATAAAACAACTGAAGACTTGGTTTTAACCGGCAGACGTTGAAACAGCTGAAGTCTCTGATTTAGTCATCAGTAGTTATAAAACTACTGAAGACAGTTTTGACTTCAGGTGGTGAAACAACTGAGGACATGGTGTTTGTCATCAGTAGTTGTGAAACTACTGAAGACAGTGGTTTTGTCATCAGTTGTTGTAAACAGCTGAAGACTTGGTGTTAGTCTTCAGTAGTTGTAAACTACTGAAGACATAGGTTTGGCTTCAGTTGTTTAGAAACAGCAGTTGTAGAAACAACTGAAGAGAAATTACTCATCAGCTGTTTTCGTCAATTCATAGCTTTTCAGCTGTTTCAGTCTGACCTCCACACTTACTCATCAGACAAATCTGAGTTTCAGAGTTTCATTGGTCATCAGTACTTATCTGCATTTCTGACATCAGTAGTTGTAGCTACATCAGCTGTTGTGATTTCATCAGCTGTTGTAACTACATCAGCTGTTTTAACAAATAAAGTACTTCAGTACTTGTGAGGCATGTAGCCTTCAGTAGTTATAAAAACTACTGAGGGTAAAGGAACTCATCAGTACTTATATGTGACATGGTTACCAATGATCATCAGTACTTATTACTGAGATCATCAGTAGTTGTCACTTATTCTAGCTGCAGCATACCAAGCCTTAACACCAGGTTGTGGAAAGTTGAACTATCCAAAGGCTTAGTAAAAATGTCTGCAAGCTCATCAGCACTAGGAACAAATTTTGGATCAATCAGACCTTTTTCAAAACAATCTCTAATAAAATGGTGTCTGATTTCAATATGTTTAGTCCTAGAGTGCTGGACAGGATTCTTGACAATACAAAGAGCTGAAGAGCTGTCCATTAACAATGGATCTTAGTCTCTGTTATGCCATAATCCAATAATTGGTTTTGAAGCCAGAGTACCTGAGATGTACAGCTTGCAGCAGCAAGTACTCGGCTTCAGCAGTTGATGTAGCAACTGAGGTTTGTTTCTTACTCTGCCAAGAAATCAAACAGTTGCCTAGGAATTGACATCCACCAGAAGTTGATTTCCTGGTCAACTTACACCCTGCATAGTCACTGTCAGAAAAAGCAACTAATTTACCAGAATGTCTAGTAGAATACCATAAACCTAGAGATGGAGTGCCTTGCAGATATCTAAAGATCCTCTTGACTGCAATCAAATGAGACTCCTTAGGTGCAGCCTGAAATCTAGCACAAACACATGTAGCAAACATAATATCTGGTCTAGAAGCTGTTAAGTACATCAAGGACCCAATCATACATCTGTAAAGTGTTTCATCAACCACTTTACCTTTCTGATCTGTATCCAGTTGTGTGGTGTTGCACATGGGAGTAGAACAGGGCTTACACTTTTGTAAATCAAATTTTTCCAAAAGATTTTTTGTGTATTTGGACTGATGAATGAAAATTCCATCAGCCTTTTGTTTGATTTGCAAACCCAGAAAGAATTGTAATTCTCCCATGGCACTCATTTCAAACTTTTGTTGCATCAACTTTGTAAAGGCATCACACAACTGTGGATCAGAGGATGCAAAAATAATATCATCTACATAAATTTGAACAAGTAGATTATGCTGCCCAGCTTTCTTAATGAATAAAGTTTTATCTATGGAGCCTCTAGTGAAATTATTTTCCAGAAGAAAGTTTGATAATGTCTCATACCAGGCTCTAGGAGCTTGTTTCAACCCATAAAGAGCCTTATCAAGCTTATACACCCAATTAGGATGTTTATTGTCCTCAAAACCTGGTGGTGACATACATAAACCTCTTCTTTAATTTTCCCATACAAAAATGCACTTTTGACATCCATTTGAAAAACTTTAAGATTTTGATAAGCAGCATAAGCTAAAAACAATCTAATTGCTTCCAGTCTAGCTACAGGGGCAAAGGTTTCATCATAATCAATACCTTCTTCTTGTGCAAACCCCTGAACAACCAGTCTGGCCTTGTTCTTAACAATAAGCCCATTTTCATCAGTTTTGTTCCTAAACACCCATTTAGTGCCTATTGCACACTTACCTGGAGGTAGAGGAACCAGTTCCCACACTTGCTGTTTCTTGAACTGAAGAAGCTCAAGCTGCATGGCATCAACCCATCCATTGTCCTTTAAAGCAATGTGATAATTCTTTGGCTCTTGCTGACTGATGAAGAGAGCATAGAAGCAGAAATTTGACAATTGACTTCTTGTTGATACGCCAGCAGTGATATCACCAATGATTTGAGACATAGGGTGATTCTTCAGATCTTGGTACACAATGAGATCAGTGCAAGTGTTTGTAGCAGGCTCAGCAGCAACAGATGGTGATGGTGAAGCATTTCCTTGAAACCAATCAGTAGATGGTAATTCAAAGGAAGTTGAAGTTGTAGAAATCTCATCAGCATTTGTTGTGGATTGTGCTGCTGGAGCTACAGGAACATCAGGTCTAGCTGAATCAGGCAGTTGATCACTAAACTTGAAGAGGTGAGTACTACTATCATCATCATCATCAGCACCAGCAGTACCACCAGGTGGTGAACTGTTGACAGGAGCAACAACAGGAGTTTGATAAGGAACATATTGCAGTATGTCCAAATCAAATATCTCCACAGGGTTTGTGGAATCTTGTCCTTTGGAGATTCATTAAACTTAACATGTAGAGTCTCTTCAACCATCTTTGTTCTACAGTTGAAGACTCTGTATGCTTTGCAAGTTGATGAATACCAACAAAGTACCCTGCATCCACCTTAGAATCAAAATTTTTGGAGTTGATCCCGTGTGTTGAGAATGAAACAAGGACATCCAAAAGCTCTGAAGAATGAAATTAGAGGGGCCAAATGATGAAGAACTTCATATGGAGTTTTCATCAACCTCTTATTTACTAGAGCTCTATTTTGTACATAGCAAGCTGTATTGACAGCTTCAGCCCAAAAAGTCATTGGCAGTCCAGAGTCAGCCAACATGGACCTTGCAGCTTCAATAAGGGTCCTGTTCTTTCTCTCCACTACTCCATTTTGTTCAGGAGTTCTTGGAATGCTAAAATGCCTCTTGATTCCCTTTGAGAGGTAGAACTCATCAAGTGTATTGTTTCTAAATTCTGTTCCATTATCACTTCTAATACACTTGACTGAGAGGGAATACTGCTTCTCAACATACAACACAAAGTTGATAATCTTCTGAGTTGCTTCATCCTTTGAATGCAAGAAGAAAGTCCATACAAATCTGGAGTAATCATCCACAATTACCAGACAGTATTTTCTTCTTAGCCATACTCATCACTCTCACAGGACCAAAGAGATCCATGTGAAGAAGCTGTAAGCAGGCAGTGGACTTAGGTTCTTCTATGGAGGGAAATGAAGCTTTGTGCTGTTTTCCTTTTAAACAAGCAGTGCAGTTATCTTCACATTTGAACTCCTTCATAGGCAATCCCCTTACTAAACCATGGTTTATCAGCTGATTTATGTTTTTGAGATTAACATGACCCAGCCTTCTATGCCATAGAGTAGATTCTTGAGGGGAAGCCTTGGAAAATAGGCAAGGATGGCCTTTGAGATCTATTTTCTTGGAAAGATCTAAGGCATACACTCTTCCTGTCCTGTTGGCCTTAAGGAGAGTGTATTCATCCAACACCTTATCAATCAAACTTAGAACTTTGGATGACAGAATCCGACAGTTCTGACTGGTGAAAAGAGCAACATGGCCTTTGTCACACATTTGACTGACACTCAAGAGGTTGTACTTGAGATTTTCCACATGGTTAACATCATCAAACTTTATTTCCCCATTGGAAACAAAGCCTTTGCCGATGATGTAACCCTTTGCATCATTGCCAAAATGACAAATCCCTTCCTTCCTTGAGAGTAGTCATTAAGAAGTGATCTGTTTCCTGTCATATGCATGGATCCTCCACTGTCTACATACCAGATGCCTCTGTGGCATGTTGAAGAACCCTGCAAAACAAAACAAATTAGTTAGATTTTGAGACCCAAACCTTTTTGGTTTTGGGCCTGTTCACATCAACAGATGGTAGACTAACAGGTTTGTTGGAAACAACAGCCTGAGAGGAAGAAGATGGTGAAGAAGAGGAATCCTTTGGCTTGGACCTCCTTTTCTGTGGTTTCAACATAGGAACATCTAATTGGTTAACTCTTCCCAATAGATGTTGAACCATCATAACCAGCTGTGTCTGATTTTGTGATAAAGCTTTCAGCTCTTCAGACACATTGGCATTGGAGTTTGATAAGTTCCTATGTTGCACCTTCTTCTTTTGAGAGCAATCTCAGCTGTTACCTGTTTAACCCCTTCCTTTTTGGATTTCTTTTTGGACTTAAGGGTTACAGGATTTGATGTTGCTGGTACAAATGTGGCTTCAAACTCAGTTTTCATTTTAACCATTTTCTCTTTAATTTCCTCTTTATGTTTGAGTTTGGATCCTCTTTTGTACCACAGTCATCTGTAAGATGATTTGAACAAACCACATACTTCACATGGTTTCTTCTTCATCTTATGTTGATCATCAACTAAAGAGGATGAAACTACTGAAGACTTGCTCTTCAGTACTTTGAAAGCATTATTTGCTTTCTTGACTTCCTCTTTAGTAGTCTTCAAACTCTTTCTACTGACAGTTTTCTTTCTCTTCAGTGCTGACAGTAGTTGGAGTTTGAACTTCAGGTGTTAAATCTTGCTCTCCAGTCCTTTCAGGACTTCCAGAAATAACTCCTGAGTTGATCAACTCTTTGATCATGTGAGTGTCAGCAATGGAACCATCAACATCAGCTGATTGGTTCTGAGAGGGCTTAGTGCTGACTTCTACTTTTGATGATGCTCTATCAAAAAGTGAATCACATGATGAGGTGGATTGGTTATTGCTTTCTCCATCAGATTTCACTTCTACTCTTGAAGCAAAATCTGTAGAGGAGAGCAGTGTGATTATAACCAATGCCAAACTTCACATTGGAAGCTGATTGCTTACTAAGAAGCATTTCAAAACTTTGCATGATTGTACCCATCGATCACACTCTACTTGGGTGACTGCAAGGGTTTCTTTGAGACTTCTCTGGTCTTCCAGAATAACCTCTAGCTTAGCCTTTTCATCATTTAATTGGCATTTAAGCTTATAAATCTCATCACTTTTACTATTAAGAGCAGACTCATACTCAGCTTTTCTTTTGGAAATGGTTTTCTCAAACTCAAGTTTTTGATTTATTAATGCTACATTTGCCTCTCTAATAGAGACAAAGGCAGCTATGCATGATTCAGAACATAACTTGGCTTTAGCCTCTGAAGATACCTGAGTTACCTGTGAAGATGATGCATTTGAGCAGGAACCCTCAGTTGACTCCAGAGCCATACCAGATTCCCAAAAGGACTATCACCACCATGTTGACCAGCACCTGTGAACAGTTGTTCATGACCAGACATGTCATCTGGCAAACTGCTCCAGTCAACAACTTCAGGGGTGAAGAAGCTATGTTGTTGAGGTTGAGGAGGTTGATGAGATGGTTGAGGTTCTGGTAGTGCATGAGGTTGTGATACCATAGGAGCTTGAACTTGACTGGTTTGTGGCATGTAATAACAAGGGTAAGGGTATGGCATTTACCCTGAGGAACAAAATATGCAGGAGATTGTGGTTGAGAATGATGACTAGAATTGACAGGATGTTGCCCTTTGTTTTGTTGACTATTGCCAGGGAAAGTCACAAAAGGTGCAGAGGAATTAGATCCAGATGATCTACATTCTCTAGCAAAGTGTCCAAGCCTTTGGCATTTGTGACACCTCAACTTACTCTTGTCAAAACCAACTTGGTTTTGCCAGAGAGTCCTGGGAACTTCTTCAGTTCTTTTGTAGAACTTCTGAGATCTGATATTTATCAAGGCCATTTGGCTCAAAATATCCATCTCTTCTAAGTCATCATCAGCAATCCCCTTGAGATCATCCATGATGAAGCATAGATTGTCATTATTACACCCAGTAAACTGACTATCAACACTCACAAATGCAGAATCAGAAATGTTTGAAGAGAAATCAATATGCTCATCATACTGGCATTCAGATGAAGCATATTCTGACTCATGACTAACCAAGGCAGTGTTGCCTGGTACAAAGTCTTCAGTGAGCTTACCAGATGAAGACAGTTTTCGTTTTTGTTCTATCTCTCTCTCAAATGTGAGCAATTTCCCATGGAGTTGGGTGAGAGATAGTTTGTCCAAATTTGCACTGGAGCGTAGGACAATAGTATATGTGTCCCATCTCTCAGGCAGTGATCTGAGAAATCTGTTATTCATCTGGATATTGGTGTACTCATGTTTGACCATTTTTAATTCAGAGATCAAACAAGAGAACCGCTCAAACTGTTGAGTCAGTGTCTCACCCTTCCTATGAGAGAATGTCTCATATTGTTGGGCAAGGATCTCTCTATTATTTGCCAAGACCTCATCTGTTCCTCCAAATTGTTCTTTCAAGGCATTCCAGAGGTCATGGGCAGATTCATAATGCATTAGCCCAGAATAGATTTCATTGGTAGTGCCATGGCCAGAATTCCATGGGCTTTTGCATCAATCTCAAACAATTTCTTATCCTCATCTGAGTATTGATCCTTCCTCTTCGGAACCATTTGATTGGTTTCCGGGTTATTCACCATAGGCTTGTGTGGACCATGTACCACTGATGTCCAACAACCTGAGCTGTTAACAGACAGGTGATGGAGCATACGTAGTTGCCATATGTTATACTCATTCCTAACCAGCATTGGAGGCTTGGTTGAGGAACCAGTATTGTGAGGATCATTGGAAGGAGTAGTCATTTTAGGTCCAAAAACAATTTAATTCAAGCTTTTAAAAGATTTTACACAACAGACTCAATGAAAACCAAGAATAAATCTCAGGATGAATGACCAAAAACACAGAAAATTCAATCTCTATAACCGTTTCTTGCAAAAATGCTAATTCAATCAAACTTGGATCTTGAATAGCAGTTTCAATGATCAACTATTAGATCGATCAATGATTAACCAGCTCTGATACCATTTGTCAGGATTAGTGATCACAAGTTCGATGGATTAGAGTGTAATGCAGCGGAATAAGATCAAGAATTAGACAATTTGTAGCAAGAATTTGATAATTGTAAACAAATACGAGAGAATATATTTCTGTGATAAGGAATGTTTCAATTATACCAAATATTTCTGCTCAATCATTCACATATTACAATAAGGTTGACACTCCTTATATAGAGTGCAATCACTGGTTATCACGGGATAGTGACAACTGGCAGATCTATTACAAAAATAACTAACACTTAAAAAACTACTGAATGTTCACAACTACTGAGAACATATCAGAGTGCTAAGTACAAAATATAAAACTACTGATAAGAAACTACTGAAACTAAACGACTGAAGAACAAACTCTTCAGTCGTTTTACAAAACTACTGAAAGAGAAAACATAAAACTACTGAAAGTAAAACGTCACAACTACTGAAGAAGTCCTCTTCAGCTGTTATGACAACGTCTGATACTTGGTCTTCAGTACTTGTCTTCAGACTTTGTCTTCAGCACTTGTCTTCAGACTTTGTCTTCAGCACTTGTCTTCAGACTTGATCTTCAGCACTTGTCTTCAGACTTTATCTTCAGCACTTGTCTTCAGACTTTGTCTTCAGCACTTGTCTTCAGACTTTGTCTTCAGCACTTGTCTTCAGACTTTGTAATCAGTTGTTGTCTTCAGCTGTTGTGGACTTCAGCGGTTGTTGTGACGTTTGTGGGACTTAAAGGTTTTTCTGATCCGGCTCATTGGTTCTTTTGGTCCAACAAACTTTAATGCTTGATCTAAATTTCTCTAATTTAGATCTCTCCAAGCAACTTGCTGTAATCCCTCAACTAAGGATCCACAAGTCTCACCCCACCACAAACATCATTGGAAATGTTGACATAGGGATAAGGACAAGAGGACAAACCCATGATGCAAATGTTTGTCTCCATTCTTGTTTTCTATCCTAGATATAGCCAAAGAAAGTTGATGAGGCTTTAAAGTATGGATGTTGGGTTGAAGCTATGCAAGAGGAGCTGCTTTAATTCAAAAGACAAAAGGTTTGGAACCTATGTCCTCTTCCTCAAGGGAAGACTACTATAGGAACCAAATGGGTGTTCAGGAAAAGATGATAGAGGACTTGTCATCAAGAACAAAGCTAGACTAGTTGTTCAAGGATACACACAAGAAGAAGGAATTGACTACACAGATGTCTTTGCTCCTGTGGCAAGACTTAGCTGTCAGAATATTCTTAGCTTTTGCTGCATCCAAGGATTTCAAGGTCTATCAGCTTTGATGTCAAGTGTGTTTTTCTCTATGGGGTGATTGATGAATAAGTGTATGTCAAGCAACCACCTGGCTTTGTAGACCCTAATCATCTTGATTATGTCTGCAAGCTTGATAAAGCTCTTTATAGGCTGTACCAAGCTCCAAGGACGTGGTATAAGACTCTATCTAGTATCTATATCAACATGGATACAAAAGGGGTACTATAGATGGAATTCTCTTTATCAAAGGAATAGGGAATAACTTAATGCTAGTCCAAGTATATGTAGATGACATTATTTTTGGGTCAATCAATCCAAAGCTCTACAAAGACCTTGAGAAGCTGGTGAAGAATAGATTTGAAATGAGTGCAATAGGAGAACTCAATTTCTTTCTAGGAATTCAAGTGAAAGTAAGTTGACAGTGGCATCTTCATAAGTCAGTCAAGTATGTGCCAAGACATAATTACAGATTCAACCTGATGACTGTAAGGTTGCTAAGACACCCTAGCAAGAAAACCACTCCATTGGACCTGATCTTGAGTGGAGTGTATGATTAATGATGGGTGCGGATAGTATATATATTTGATAAAGATTTTTGCACAGATTCAGTTTTAATTGGTTGTTACTAATACTAAACCACACACACAAAGGCAGTGTACCTGTCGTGTGGTAATATAGTGTTGGTAAGAACCGAGTATCAATCCGTGGACACACCTAGCCTACTCAACAAACTTGATGTTTGACTATCAGATTTGGTTTTTGTTAAAGAAAGTGATATTTGTTTTGAAAGATTTTTAGGGTTTAAAAGTAAACAATAATAAAAAGAAAGTAAAATAAGAATTGAAGCGTTTGGTTTTAAATCAGGGAATAAAAGTTATCATCCTAATTAGAATCCACTTATGCATTGTGATGAATTGGTGGTGTGATGTGATTATGTTAATGTTTATAAAGATGAGCCGGCGCGATTTCTCGACTATCCTGCTGCCGTAGTGACTTGATCCTGTCAGGCTGATTTTACTGCTCAGATCAAAAGCCCTAGTAATGTAGGTAAATCTCTTGTGTCCTATTTGACATACGATTTCTGAAAACATAATTTAATGTTAAAAAGAGAGTTGATCAGGTTCCTTCCTAACATACCATTAATTTTAGAAAACCGTAACAATTACTGAAGTTTCCGAACAAATAAAAGGGAACCCGCAAATGATCAGAAAGTTAAGGTGATATGATTTCTAATAACCATTTCTAGTTCATTAGCCATGGATTTATTATGAAGACCGGTTTCGCGAATGAAAGTTAATCATACGGTTTTCAACCTTGTATGACAATCACAATCACAAACCATAATGTTATAACTTCCCGTTCAAATGTAGATGCTACCCATCAATAGTTTTCCCAAGACCACCATAACATTAACATAATACTTATCACACCATTAGTTTATCACAAATTACATAAGTTTCATCCGATTAGGATGATAAATAGAGTTTAGCTCATGATGAGCTTTAACATAACAACGGATAACAAAGAAGATAGATAAGTGATCATCGGTGAAATGGAACAATCAAACCGATAATCCACAATGGATGACGTTTAGGTGATCCAAGCTTCTTCCAAGTGTTGTTTGCACCTCCCGAGCCTCCGAATGATCTTGAAGTCTTGATTCCCGAGAGAATTCAGCAGAGTAACTCTCCCACCAAAGCTTGCCAAAAATGGTGAGCTTAGGCTTCTATTTATAGGCTTTCCGGAGTGTTTAAGCACGGCCCCGTGCCTAAAAGGCACGGCCCCGTGCTAGTACAATGCTTACGAAAGTTGGTCGGCTCGTACGTGCAGGTTGTGTCGGGCACGGCCCGTGCTAAATGGGGCACGGCCCCGTGTTGGTGGTGGGGCACGGCCCCGTGTCTACTTTTAGGGGACAGTACTTTTTGTCCTGTCAGATGTCCAAGCACGGGGGTGTGTTAATTTAGCACGGGGGTGTGTTTCTGGCAAGGCATGGGGGCGTGCTTAATGAGGCACGGCCCCATGCTTGGAGTCCAAAGCTCGGATTGCTTCAATTTCTTGTTAAATATGCTCCTTTTGTCCATCTTGCCCTTTTAAACACCTGAAAACACAATTTAACACTTTTAAGTACATTTTCATCATTTTAAGGAAGATATTAAGGAATAATTGATGTGCTTTTGATAGGATTTTTATGTATAATTTGGAGCACATCAAACATCCCCACACTTGAACTTTGCTTGTCCTCAAGCAAAAATCACTTAAAATGACAATTCCACCAAAAACCAAATAAATCAAATTATAAACATGTCTTTCGAGAAGTATGCAAGTAAATACTATTTTCATCCAAATATAAATATTCTAAGCACATGTAAAATGATATCCTAGCAAGCAATAGGTTGGTTAGTAAAGATTATTATCATGTAAAAATCCACACTTCTCACAAGATGCACTCACACTCGGCTAAATATATGGAGTCATAATCAAGATTAAGTATGACTAATACACTCAATTGCCTAGTATGAATACGTGTGAAATCATATGCTTGTTAAGGGATCAAATCTCCACCTACTTAGATATTTATTTGCATAAATCATTAGGTCTTTGATGGGTTGTAACTTGGCTCGGGCTCGGGTATGGAATATTTGGAAAGAGTGGCTAATTGCTAAAGACGACGGTCTTGGCTTATTTTTCTAACATAAACTACAAGGAAAGCAATAAAGGTTCCCTATACAATACTTCAAGCTAGAAGGGATATGCTAGCTTGAGGACTCGTTTAAGGTCAGATTGTCAAGACCGTATTTTGCTTTCAAGAATCGCACTTCATCTTTTACCCGAAGATACACAAAACTTTCTTTCTCAAGGATCGTTCGGCTTGAAGCCTAATAGCACCCAATCGGATTAATTCTGTGTATTCGTATTGAGATTCAGTTTGATTCTTTTTGCATTTTCCATTATGGGACCAATTTCCACAATTCGGGCATCTTTCATATCTTTTCGCCCGTCTCTTTATAGCACTTTTTGAAATCCCACAAAATGGCGGAACTTGTTCCTTTTTTCGCCATTTCTTTCTTGCGTCAAACGTGAGATTGAAAATTTGTTCGCGGATTTCCGGGGGAAGTCCCGGTTTTGCGTGATGAAGGCAACAAAGCAAATTGAAATCAAAAGAATGCATTCCAGTTCTTTAAGGTCTGCCGGTAAAAGACCAATTTTTTTTATAAGCCAAAAACGTGTCTTTAACGAAAACGGGTTTTGTTGAAGGCTTTTTGGTTAAGTGACTTGGTGACTCGGGTGATTGAAAGATAAAAACGTTTAAGCTCAACGGGGCTAACTAGGGTTGACGTTCGGGTAAGGAAAATTAAAGACAATGGTTGGGGCTTGAATGGTTAAGGTTTCCTAGTGCCTAACTCATTTTTATGCAACAAATACTAATTAAGGTCTTGAAATGTATACCCAAAGCAAGTTCTAATCACACGTATCATATGGCACCCTCAATTAAATCCAGAATGAAAGTAGAATTGCAACTTGCAAAAGCTTGTTTAAGGCTCAAAAATAAACTCACATACGGATGGAATTGGGTAAAAGTGTTTCATTTTACATGATTAAATATTTTACTAGATTATTGCTTTTAAGGATATCACAAAAAAACATTTTCAATTTTTATTTGGACGTCATGGATTTACTTCTCTATTTCCCGAAAACGTATATTTATAATTTGGTTTATCAAAAATTATATTAATTTTTGGTTTCTTGTCACAAAAATTATTTGGTAAGTGATCTTTTCTTAAAAATTTTAATTTGGACCTTTTTAGCAAAGTCAAATGCATTACTCCCATCCCCACACTTAAAATTCACATTGTCCTCAATGTGATTAAAATATTCATGATCGAGAAAGGGTAACGAAATAACTCCCCTAAAAATGATGAATTTTTCACTTGTGTTTGGTTGCCCTCGCGTTGTTAGAATCCTCGGTATCACCTGAAATGTCACCAATTTATTGAAAGCATTAAAATCCTAAGCACACAAAATAAAAAAAAACGACATAAATTAAAAGATAGATTGGCACAAAACAACTGTGCCGGGGCCCCGAAAATGATACGGTTTTCAAGGGCTTTGTGGTGGGATATCCCCCCACTCGTGGTACATTCGGTTTCTGATGTACGTGACATCTCTGCTCAAGTCATCGACTCGGGAATTCAGATTTTCGACTCGGTTGAAGGCTCGTTGGGCATATTCAAATGATCGCCTTGCATGGGTTTCGGTGGTTTGGATTGACTCATAAAGGTCTAGCATGGTTGGAAATTCCCTTGTACGTGAACTTGAAGATCCAGCTCCGGCTCCTTCCGGCTGTATCGGCATGTCGAGATCCATGATAATTTCTTCGGGATCCGCCGGATCCCAGATTTGTCCTTCTTATCCATGAATCTCGGCTGCCCATTTGGTAAACTTGTCACCATGTACATACTTGTACAGATGCTCAAGTCCAACAGTCCTGGCATCACTCCTTCGGTTCCCTCAGTGTTATAACCATAGCTTTCATATAAGTTCAAAATCCAGCTTCCTCCAAACATGGGTGTTGGAGCACCTGCAATCGCGTTCCTGGCAAAAAGATTACAAAACAAATACCCAATATTACATGGCAACTGATTAACCATACAATATAAAATAAACAAGTCCCTCAAATTAACAACTCCCTCGCTTTGACCACGAGCTGTTATGGAATGGCTGAGTAACCGATGAATGTATCGCAGCAGCGGGTCTCGTATCTGACTGCTTTTTGTTTTGCTCGAGTTGAACCCTCCGGTTCCAATCCGCTCCCAAAATGCTTTCCTCATTGCACCACTTTCCGCGTCTCTACTTTCCTCGTCCGGGAAGGTATGATACGCCGGCATTCCAGATATAGCCTCCTCCTCCATTTCTTGTTCCGTGTATATTCCAAGATATACACCGAACAAGGCAATGGATGTCTTATGCCAATTCCCAGCTAGTCTGAATGAAACTGCATTTTCATCCCAAGGATCAGAGTCTTTCATGCTAAATTTAAAAGTTGCTAAAAATTCAAGAGTCAGTTCATAAACGGAAGGTCTATTTTGTGAAAATAAACGTTTCCACTGGACACTTAATAAATTATTATATCTTTCTAGCTGTCCGACTGCCGCTAGTGTTTCTTCATCTGCTTGTAAGTGGGATCTTTCGACCCTTTGTAGCAATCTTTGAAGTCTATCATGACACCATCTCTCGCGGTTCCCTTCAAAATGTAAGTAGGGATGCTCCATGATCCTGAAATTTAAAAATAAATTAATCTATACAAAACAAATTTCTTAAGCAGTCTCATGATGTTAGTGAAAATCATATGTTTTTCAAGACATAACATCATAATGATTCAATTCATGTTCAAAAATAGTTAAGAATTTATCATCCAAGAAAAAAAATTTTGAACATGGGGGTGCGCTTTGTACAACGTGGGGGTGCGGTTAACATGTTTGGGCATGAAATTTGACTCGAGCAATCGTGGTTTTGTTTGTAAATCGTTGATTAAGCATGGGTTTAACATTTTCTTGCTTCAAAAATCAAAGATTATACGTTGAACATTTTAATCATTTGTTAATAATTCAAGATACTCAAAATATATATTGTTTTACATCACTTGAGAATTCTTGTAACTTGAACATGATTAACAAAGGTTTCACCACGAGTTATGAAGATAGTCTTGTTAATAATAAAAGAAAACAACTAACTAACCAACTAAACATACTAATATCTAACTAAACACACTAATTAACACTAATCTACTACAAGAATAAACATGAACAAGTAGGTTAAAAGCATTCATCATTCCATAACACGTTTAAGAACAAGTGTTTACACATAATTGCTAGGATTTCGGTTGTTTAGAGACCTAATCACCTAACTACATGTAAATGACTTTCATAATCAAAGGAATTAGTATGCTAACCTCTTGGCCAAATACTCTTGCAAGAACACTTGAACAAATGAAAGAAAAATGGAAAAGAAGAGAGAATTGAAAGTGGATACGACTTTGCAGGCACATTAGCTCGGTTTTTATCATGCAACATTGATGGAAAAGGACAAAAGGCTGAAAATTGGCAGGTGGTGTCAATTTTTGTCGAACACGGGGGCGTGCCCCTTTGAACACGGGGCCGTGTTCAAGCACAAATTCGGTTTCAGTCTTTTGTTGTTCCGTTTTTCAGTTTCGCGCGTTGTGTAATTTTCCCGGTTAAGTTTTATCACTTCCAAATCATCAGAAAAGATACGAAAATAGTCCTATAGTTAAATAACACAAGCCAAATTGAAAATTACATTCCCTAGAATCCTACAGTTACACGATACGTTAAAAGCCGAGAATCTGAAACAGCAAAACCAGACTCTTTAACGCGCAACAGCGCACTTAACACATCACGGAATGTTTCTAAAAGAAACCTCCACACATTTCGTGTGGAAGGTTTGGCATGGGATAGTGAGAAGTGCGGTTGCTCAATTCCGCGAGCTGCTGGTTAATGGAAATGAGTTCCTCGCTCATCTGCTGAACTTTTTGGATTAGTTCAGCCAAGCGTTGGGAAGCAACGAGGTTCATTTCTGTCAATTGCTTGATCAGTTCATGCATTTTGAAGAAATACTCTTGAGTTGTCGGCTCTCGCGTTTCGGAACGCGGTTTCTTCGCAGGATTCCAGTTTGAGCTTCCGTGACTTGATTCTTTCATTTTTTTTCGTTTTTGAGCAGGAATGAGTGTGATGAAAGAATGGAACAAGTGTGGTATTTATACACAGGTCGGGAAGAGTGAACACGGGGGCGTGCTTAGCTAGGCACGGCCCCGTGCTTGTCAGAAGTCGTCTTAAATTCGACCTGCAACGTTCCAGAGTCGTCAGCGGAGATCGTGGAAAAATTTTGTCAGAGGCACGGGGGCGTGCTTGATGAGGCACGGCCCCGTGCTTGTGCTTGTGAAGTCCTAAAAATTTTCTAAAAAGTGAGAAAAAATGTATGTACAGGTGCCGCGTTTAAGTTTCGGGTCTTCGGCACGACCCTTCCCCACACTTAGTTTTCGTTGGGGTGGAGGTTTAATTCCTCCGAAGAAATCTTGGTTGGTCCATCGTTATACGGTTTCAAACGATGACCATTTACTTTGAAACTTAAACCTGCGTGGTTGTAAATTTCAATGGCACCATTCATAAACACGTTTTTGATCGTATAAGGTCCAGACCAACGTGATTTCAGTTTTCCGGGAAATAAACGTAAACGAGAGTTATACAGTAAGACACGTTCTCCCACATGAAGTCGTGGAATTTCCTTGTCTTTTCTTTGTAAACCCTAGCGTTTTCGTACGCTTGTTCCCTCAATTCCTCCAATTCGTGAATTTGTAGGAATCGATTCTTTCCTGCAAGGTCTTGGTCCAGGTTTGCTGCTTTAAGTGCCCA
This sequence comes from Flaveria ramosissima, assembly GCA_025215565.1. Classification (NCBI taxonomy): domain Eukaryota; kingdom Viridiplantae; phylum Streptophyta; class Magnoliopsida; order Asterales; family Asteraceae; genus Flaveria; species Flaveria ramosissima. The sequence goes on along the minus strand of CM046042.1, from coordinate 15,012,621 downwards.
AAAGGCCTTATGCTCTAGTTCTACAGGTAGATGACACGACTTCCCATAAACTAGTTTAAACGGTGTTGTGCCGATGGGAGTCTTATAGGCTGTTCGAAAAGCCCATAATGCGTCATCTAACTTGATAGACCAGTCCTTGTGATTTTGACCTACAGTTTTCTCAAGGATTCGTTTGATACCTCGGTTAGTGACTTCGGCTTGTCCATTCGCTTGTGGATGGTAAGCAGTTGTAAAGCGATGGTGAACTCCATAACGTGCCATTGCTCTTTCAAGCTGATTGTTACAGAAATGAGTTCCTCGGTCACTAATCAGAGCTTTGGGGGTACCAAAACGAGAAAATAGTTTCTTAAGGAATTTGACAACGTTCCTGGCATCATTAGTAGGCAGGGCTTGAGCTTCAGCCCATTTTGAAACGTAATCAACTGCTACCAAGATGTAACGATTGCCAAATGACACCGGGAATGGCCCCATGAAATCAATACCCCATATATCAAATATCTCGCATACTTGAACTGGTTTCTGAGGCATCTCATCCCGTGTTGAGATATTGGTTGCTCTTTGACATGCATCACAGGTGCGTACCATGTTATGAGCATCTTTGAAGATCGTGGGCCAGTAAAATCCAGAGTCGAATACTTTCTTGGCTGTTAAGGTTGCTCCATGGTGTCCTCCTGTGGGTCCTTCATGACAGTGCCTTAGAATTTGTTCTGCTTCACTTCCAATACGCATCTTCGAATGAGTTGGTCTGCACCGATTCTGAACAGATACGGATCCTCCCAATAGTAATGTTTGATATCAGTAAAGAACTTCTTCTTTTGCTGATAAGTCATTCCTTTGAGAAGGATTCCGCTTGCTAAGTAATTCGCAAAATCGGCGAACCAAGGGTGTTCATCGATTGAGGATTGAATGTGCATAAGGAATTCATGAGGAAAATTGTCGTTTATTTTGGTTTCCTCAGTTTGTGAAGGACTTGAGTCCTCAAGACGCGAGAGATGATCAGCCGCTAGATTTTCCGCTCCTTTCTTATCACGAATTTCGATATCAAATTCTTGAAGCAGAAGAATCCAACGAATCAATCTCGGCTTTGCATCTTGTTTGTTGAACAAATAACGAAGGGCTGCATGATCGGTGTAAACAATTGTCTTTGAAAGGATGAGATACGAGCGGAATTTATCGAACGCGAAAACTACCGCAAGAAGTTCTTTTTCGGTGGTAGTGTAGTTTTCTTGTGCGTCGTTTAGGGTTTTGCTCGCATAATGAATTGGGTGAAATTGCTTGTCTTTCCTTTGTCCTAATACAGCTCCCACCGCGAAATCGCTTGCATCGCACATGAGCTCAAATGGTAGTGTCCAATCTGGGAAACCATGATTGGAGCAGTTACCAATTTCTCCTTAAGCAATTTGAATGCACTAATGCATTCATCAGAAAATACGAATTGCGCGTCTTTCTCCAGGAGTTGAGTCATTGGTCGAGCGATTTTTGAGAAATCTTTAATGAAACGACGGTAGAATCCTGCATGTCCTAGGAAACTTCTGATGTCTTTCACGGTTGTGGGATGCGGAAGTTTAGAAATAGTGTCGACTTTGGCTTGATCGACTTCAAGCCCGCTCGAGAGATCTTGTGTCCTAACACTATTCCTTCCGTAACCATGAAGTGGCACTTTTCCCAATTTAAAACAAGGTTGGAGTCTTCACATCTAACCAGCATCTTTTCCAAGTTTTCAAGACATTGCTCAAATGAGTTTCCAAAGATGGAGAAATCATCCATGAAAACTTCCATTGAGTGTTCAATCATGTCATGAAAAATTGCTACCATGCATCTTTGAAATGTAGCAGGAGCATTACACAAGCCAAAGGGCATTCGCCGATAAGCAAATGTGCCATATGGACAGGTGAATGTTGTCTTTTCTTGATCTTCGGGAGCAATAGGAATTTGAAAATAACCTGAGAAACCATCCAGAAAACAATAGAACATTTTTCCAGACAATCTCTCAAGCATTTGGTCGATGAAAGGAAGAGGGAAGTGATCTTTCCTTGTGGCGTCATTGAGTTTGCGATAGTCTATGCAAACTCTCCATCCTGTAACCGTACGAGTGGGAATAAGCTCATTCTTCTCGTTAGTTACAACAGTCATTCCTCCTTTCTTTGGAACAACTTGGACGGGACTGACCCAAGGCGAATCAGAAATAGGGTAAATCAAACCGGCATCTAGCAGTTTGATTACTTCTTTCTTCACCACCTCTTGCATGCTCGGGTTTAAACGTCTTTGAGGTTGAATGACGGATTTGAAGTTCTCCTCCATCAATATTTTATGAGTGCAAAAGGATGGATTGATTCCCTTGATGTCCATGATTTTCCATGCAATTGCTCGTTTGTGTGCCTTAAGCACATTGAGCAACTTGTTCTTCTCATCAATTGATAAGGCCGATGAGATTATGACAGGAAGTTGAGATGTGTTTTCAAGAAAAGCGTATTCGAGATGAGATGGAAGTTCTTTGAGCTCTAAGACTGGAGGGTCTTCGATAGAAGGTTTGGCTTTTGGTTCTAAGTCTTGCTCAATGATCTCAAATGCTTCTTGATGAAATGATGTTTCGTCAACTTCAAGTTCTGGAATGGTTTGGTTTTCACAGATGGGTTCGGTGATTGTGACTTCTATTAATTGAGTATTGCAAGCTTCATTTTGAAGGGCTTCCTTCAAATGACGGCTTATGATCGAATCGCAAGCATCAACGTAATAGAGTGAGTCATCATGATGCTGAGGGTGTTTCATGGATTGGCCTATATCGAAAGTTACTTCCTCCTCGTCTACTCTAAGCGTGAGTTTGCCTGTGCAAACATCAATGAGGGCTCGAGCAGTCGCTAAGAAAGGTCGACCTAGGATAAGAGGAACATTTTTGTCCTCATCCATGTCTAGGATCACAAAATCAACAGGAAATACGAATTTGTCAATTTTAACTAAGAGATTTTCAACGATGCCCCTCGGATATTTGACAGAACAGTCAGCTAACTGGATGCTCATACGGGTAGGTCTAGGCTCACCTAAGTTTAATTTTTCAAAAACCGCATAAGGCATTAGGTTAATGCTGGCACCTAAATCAGCTAACGCATTACTGACAGAAAGATTTCCTATTAAGCAAGGTATGGTGAAACTTCCTGGATCAGTCATCTTTTGAGGTAGTTTGTTTTGAAGAACTGCAGAGCATTCCTCATTCAAAACTACGTATGATAACTCTTCCAGCTTCTTTTTGTTTGACAAGACACCTTTTAGAAACTTAGCGTAGTTTGGCATTTGTGCTAAGGCTTCCACCAAAGGCAGATTGATGTGGAGTTGCTTGAACATCCCAAGGAATTTGCCATATTGTGCCTCCATCCTTTGTTGTCTCAAACGACCTGGATATGGAGGTGGTGGAACATAAGGTGGTGGTGGAACATATTTCTTTGCTGGTTCTTCAATAACAACGGGTTGCTTTTGCTTATCACTCGCATTACTTGGAGTTTCAGTTTCTACTTCTTCAAGGATGGGTTGTAATGCGGGTGCATCACCTTGAGTGGTTTTGCCACTCCTGGTGGTGATGGCTTTGACTTGAGCATTAGGGTTTGTCACAGTGTTACTGGGCAAAGCTCCTTGAGGTCTCTCAGAGAGTTGTTGTGCTATTTGACCTACTTGGTGCTCTATGGTCTGTAATGATGCTTTGTTTCTTTTGATGTCAGCTTCGTTTCTTTGGAACCTCTCCTCATTTCTTCGATCGGATTTCCGGATGTACTCATCTGTGGCTTGTGTGGTTAACAACAATTGCTGCAATAAATCTTCCATTGATGATGCCCCACAGACTTGGTTACTACTGCTTGGACCTTGGTATGGTGGTTTCTGTTGTTGGTAAGGTGGCCTTCGGTTGAATCCAGATGATTGTTGGTTACTGCCAGCATCTCTGTAATTCGAGTTGTTTCTCCAATTTGAATTGTATGAGTTGTTTGGGCCTCCTATGTAGTCAACATCTTCAACCATCATAACGCCTTGTGGGCACTCGTTGGTCTTGTGTGAATTTCCACATGTGTCGCATCGTGTTGGAGTTTTCTTTAGCTCGCTTTGCAATTGTTCGAATTTTTTGGTTAGAGCTTCTAATTGGGCTGCAATTAGGGTTTCAGAGTCTACTTGATGAATACCTTTAGAACTGGGTTTGGTTCTTAAAGGATTGTAAGCAAAGCTCTTCTTAGCTGCTCTTTCTAAGGCTTGATATGCTTCTGTTGGCGTGACACTTCCAAAATCTCCTCCCGCACTTTGGTCTACTGCTTGCTTGTGGGCTCCGCTAATCGCATCGTAAAAGGTTTGACACTGCAGCCACAGATCAAGTCCGTGATGTGGGCATCTCCGAAGGAGACCTTTATATCTCTCCCATGCTGCGTGTAGTGATTCATCATCGTCTTGACGGAAACTTGTGATGCTACTTCTTAATTTGGCAGTACAATCGGGTGGAAAGTATTTCAAAAGGAATTGTTCAGCCATTCCCGCCCATGTGGTGATGGAACCAGGCGGAAGTGAATCAAGCCAATCGATGGCTCAGCCTCGAAGTGAAAATGGAAAAAGTCTTAGTCGAATGGCGTCGTCTGAACAGTTATTGATTTTGAAGGTCGCACAGATACGAAGGAATCGTGAGATGTGAGCATTAGGGTCTTCGTCTTGTAACCCATGGAACTGAACAGAGTTTTCTAAAGTTGGATAATACTAGACTTAATCTCGAAATTGTTGGCCGCTATTGCTGGTTGGACAACACTAGACTCATAACCATCTATTGACGGTGTGGCATAGTGTGTCATCTTCATTCCCTCGTCTTGGTTAGCCATGTCTTCTTCGGATGGTGTATCTTCCAAAATGTCTTCTTCAATGACTGGTGCTTCTTGTTGTGATCTTTTGCGCAATCTTTGACGGAAAAGTCGTTCGGGTTCCAGAAGAGGCGGAACAAGTTCAGAACTAGACGAGTCGGACATACACTAACTTAAGGAAGCATAAACTAACTAAGGCTTAAAAATGAATCAGGAAAAAATAACTAAACTAACTAAGGCAAACTACCTACAAATAAAAATGAAGTTTAAACAAAAATATATTAACAGGTTATATGCAAGATAGTCAAAAATTTAGTTTGTTTTTCAAACTGCCGTGTGTCCCCGGCAACGGCGTTAAAAACTTGATGGGTGCGGATAGTATATATATTTTGATATAGATTCTTTGCACATAGTAAGTTTTAAATGGTTGTTACTAATACTAAACCACACACACAAAAGGCAGTGTACCTGTCATGTGGTAATATAGTGTTGGTAAGAACCGAGTATCAATCCGTGGACACACCTAGCCTACTCAACAAACTTGATGTTTGACTATCAGATTTGGTTTTTTGTTAAAGAAAGTGATATTTTGTTTTGGAAAGATTTTTATGGTTTAAAAGTAAACAATAATAAAAAGAAAGTAAAATAAGAATTGAAGCGTTTGGTTTTAAAATCAGGGAATAAAAGTTATCATCCTAATTAGAATCCGCTTATGCAATTGTGATGAATTGGTGGTGTGATGTGATTATGTTAATGTTTATAAAGATGAGCCGGCGCGATTTCTCGACTATCCTGCTGCCATAGTGACTTGATCCTGTCAGGCTGATTTTACTGCTCAGATCAAAGCCCTAGTAATGTAGGTAAATCTCTTGTGTCCTATTTGACATACGATTTCTGAAAACATAATTTAATGTTAAAAAGAGAGTTGATCAGGTTCCTTCCTAACATACCATTAATTTTAGAAAACCGTAACAATTACTGAAGTTTCCAAACAAATAAAAGGGAACCCGCAAATGATCAGAAAGTTAAGGTGATATGATTTCTAATAACCATTTCTAGTTCATTAGCCATGGATTTATTATGAATACCGGTTTCACGAATGAAAGTTAATCATACGGTTTTCAACCTTGTATGACAATCACAATCACAAACCATAATGTTATAACTTCGCGTTCAAATGTAGATGCTACCCATCAATAGTTTTCCCAAGACCACCATAACATTACATAATACTTATCACACCATTAGTTTATCACAAATTACATAAGTTTCATCCGATTAGGATGATAAATAGAGTTTAGCTCATGATGAGCTTTAACATAACAACGAATAACAAAGAAGATAGATAAGTGATCATCGGTGAAATGGAACAATCAAACCGATAATCCACAATGGATGACGTTTAGGTGATCCCAAGCTTCTTCCAAGTGTTGTTTGCACCTCCCGAGCCTCCGAATGATCTTGAAGTCTTGATTCCCGAGAGAATTCAGCAGAGTAACTCTCCCACCAAAGCTTGCCAAAAATGGTGAGCTTAGGCTTCTATTTATAGGCTTTCCGGAGTGTTTAAGCACGGCCCCGTGCCTAAAAGGCACGGCCCCGTGCTAGTACAATGCTTACGAAAGTTGGTCGGCTCGTACGTGCAGGTTGTGTCGGGCACGGCCTCGTGCTAAATGGGGCACGGCCCCGTGTTGGTGGTGGGGCACGGCCCCGTGCCTTATGGGGCACGGCCCCGTGTCTACTTTTAGGGGACAGTACTTTTTGTCCTGTCAGATGTCCAAGCATGGGGGTGTGTTAATTTAGCACGGGGGTGTGTTTCTGGCAAGGCATGGGGGCATGCTTAATGAGGCATGGCCCCATGCTTGGAGTCCAAAGCTCGGATTGCTTCAATTTCTTGTTAAATATGCTCCTTTTGTCCATCTTGCCCTTTTAAACACCTGAAAACACAATTTAATACTTTTACGTACATTTTCATCATTTTAAGGAAGATATTAAGGAATAATAATGTGCTTTTGATAGGATTTTTATGTATAATTTGGAGCACATCAATGAACATCTTTACAAGGCTATGATTGGGTCTCTTATGTACCTCACAGCTAGCAGGCCTGATATCATGTTTGACACATGCATTTGTGCAAGATATTAAGCTAACCCCAAGATGTCACATCTGGTCACTGTCAAGAGCTTTCTAAGATATCTCAAAGGTGCTCCAACACTTGGCCTTTGGTATCCAAAAAATTCTGACTTCAATATGTATGCATATACAGATAGTGATTATGGTGGCTGCAATATGACTTCAAAGTCTACATCAGGAGGATGTCACTTTCTTGGTGGAAGGATAGTCTCATGGCAATGTAAGAAACAATCTTGTGTATCTGCGTCAACTGCTGAAGCTGAATACATTGCTGCTGCAAGCTGCTGTGCTCAAGTGCTTTGGATTCAGAATCATATGTTGGACTATGCATTCAACTTCAAAGAGGCTCTTATCCGCATATACAACAACAGTGCTATCTCTATTACAGAGAATCCTGTGCAGTACTCAAGGATAAAACACATCAATATCAGGTATCATTTGATTAGAGATAACTTTGAAAAGGGATTAATCAAACTAGTCAAAGTTAACACAAATGAACAATATGATGATCTGTTCACCAAAGCGTTTGATGAACAAAGATTTAAATGTCTTTTATCAGCTATTGGGATGATTAACTTTGAGTAGCTTTTCTTAAAACTAACTCATATTATTTTTAAAACTTATGTGTCCTAAGTTGTCTATTTTATCACCTTAATAAGCCTTTGTTTACTCTGGAAGAAAAATATTTTAAAAGACATTTCTTAGATTTTTTGAAAATTTTGATCATTCTATTCTTCGAAAGATATGTATTTACCTTCGGAAGAAAATTATGTCTTTAAAACAAATAACTACTTAAGTAAATTTACCTTTAGAAGAAATTTCCAAAATATCTTTTGAAGCTTAAAATCCTTCTTAAGTACTTATATGTTTTTGAAGAACAATTTTCTTCCGAAAGCAATTTAAGTTTCGGAAGCTTTTAAAATAAAATCTCCAAGTCTAGATATCTTCCAAAGCAAAACTCTCTAAAATCTTTGAAATTTCTTTCGAAGCCATTTTAGTTTCGAAAGCTTTTTATCAAAGTCTTCCGAAGACAAAATACCTTCGGAAGATTTTCGACTTCCAAGAAAACTACCTTTTTGGGCACTTTTTCAGAGGTGGGACCGACATCCGAATTTTAAAGTTTATCCTCTTTCATTAACTTTGTCTCAGATCCAATTCATATAAATATACCCAATGGTTCCCCCCTCTTTCACTATCCTCTTCATTTGAACTATCCAAAACCTAAATTCACCCACAACCGACTTTGTTCTTATCTTTCTTCATCTTTAAGCTTTCTTAAATGGCCAACCTTAAGCGCAAAAACAACCCAGATTTCTCCATGTAACTTCACAGGTAGCACAATCAGGTTGTCCAGTTGAACTCTGAGAAAGATCCTAGTTTCTCAAAGGTTTGCCATTTTCTTGATCTATTAAATTACTTCACCTCCCTTGCCATTAATCCTCCTCTCTATGAGGATCAGTTGTTAGAATTCTGGAAGACCTGTCAAGAGGTGATTATGGATAGGGAGAAGGCACTGTCTGTCATAGTGCAGGGGAGGACAATCTTCATCTTTCCAGCCACCATCAACACACATCTTTAGCTGGATGATGTAAAAGGTGACTTGTCCTTCCCAAAGGAAGCTGTAAATCATTTCTTTGAGCAGATGGGCTATGAAGGAGATTTCTCTGTAAAGACCTTCAGGATGTCTCATCTCAGTAGAAGTACCTACCTTATGTGGTCATCCACAGCTTATCCAACAAGCATGGAGGATTGGACCAGATGAAATCTCTCCTTTATAGTTCATGGAGTGGTCCATGGGGTCAAGTTCAGGTACTCACAGTTTGTGTAAACAAATTTGATTGCTAACTTAGACTCCTTAGAGTATTATATGTTCCCTAGATATGTTCAACACATTCTCAACTGTGAACTGGGCTCACAGTTGAGGGGAACGGGTAATATTTTTAAATTGGGACTGATGAAGCTCGACATCTTTAAGACCATGAAGAAGCCAATTGTTGGCTTCTCTGGGGTAGAAACAGCCCTTGTCCCATAAAATGTTAAAGCTCATTGTTCAAGGTGACAACCTAGCAACATAAGCTAGTGTTGAACCCACACCTTCTACTTCTCAACCACCTACATAGCCTAAAATACTCCTCATCTATCACAAAAATCCAAATGAACCCCTGCTCAAGCTATTGAGCTTGTGCAGGCCCCCATATCACCACCCACACAAGAAGAAGTAGACACTGGAGCTCCCACTTCTCCTGAGGAGCAAGCCACTCCCATCTCATCAAGAATCAGTGCTAAGATTCCTCATGCTCAGCCTGATGAGCTCATTAGCCCATCAGCCTAATGAACTCATTAGCCCATCAGCCTTAAGCCTTCACTCTGAGTCTCAACACTCTAGTGAACAACCTTCTGGGGAAACTTACCATCCCCAGCCTCTTGATCTAAACCAACCTATTCTGAACCTAGAATTCTATGATGATGAAGACATGGGATTTAATGAGTACCATGAGTCTTTCTATTCCTCCCCTACTCAAAGAGAGATGAGTACTCCTGCTTCTCCCTTGTCTAGCCCACATTACTCACCCATCACTGAGGTGGATCTACCTGAACCTGTTCAGGAGATCCATATGGAAGAGGCTCTCACTTCTACAAGTGATTACATCATTAGGACCTCAACCATGGCAACTCAACCCATTGACACTTCACTTGAAGTTGTCAGTGAGCAGGGGAAATCCAGCAGCCAAGAACACCATGCTAGTGGAGAGAGAGAAGACTCTAATCCAATTCTCTCATCCCCCTATGATTCTTCTAATGAAGAAGAGGGGAATATGAGACTAAAGGAGCAGAAATTGTCAAAAACATGCTTCTATTTAGTCTCTAAGGTTAGCCACCTAGAATCTCAGGTGACTACTGTAGATACATCATGTTCCTAGTTTATGAGCTTTAATGTAAAAGTCTTTCATGTCTTACACATATGTAATGAATTGATTCATGATATATAATATGTGGTTGTTGCTTATTAATGTTTATCTATTTCATATTATTATTGTGTTGAATATAATTCATATGTATGAACTTAGTATATAGGTTTGAGGTTGTTGTGCATACTTCTTAGTCAATAATGATTGAGAAATGTGTTCAACCTAGTCAGATGAGTCTTCATGCGAATGGACCATACTTATGGACCATACGCATGAATACATCATGCTTATGGACCAGTCGCATGACTGAACCAGGAGACTGGATTAGTCGTACGATTGAGACATAAGATTGACTCAGTCGCACGACTGAACCTTCAGTCATGCGTATGGATCAGTCGCATGATTCAGTCGCACGACTGAACCATGCTAATGGTTCAGTCGTACGATTGGAAACCCCTAACCTATAAATACCACTTAATTCGTGGAAAAACAGAAGAATCGAAAACACTTGATATTCTTACGAACCCTAGCCGTCCAGAATGTCCAAGGAAGCCTGTCCAAGTTCATAGATCATTTCTGATCGATCTCTATTCGTTCATAACGTTCAGTTAATCATATATCAATCGGGTAATTGTTCTCACTGATTGGATCGCCAATGAAATAGGATTCCGCACTATTTGATCCGGTATAAACGCAGAATCAGTTAGTACTCCGTACGTACATGGTCCTAACAAGTGGTATCAGAGCTTTGGCTGTTGATTTTGCGTTTGATTCAATTACAATTGTGTCAAAACTCACGTTTAACTCAAAAGAGTCATCTTTTGAGTCCACAGGTGTTTTTTGTCGTTTCCAGACATTAAAGTTGAAGTTTTTCGTCATACGGCAGATTAGGGTTTCTGGGTAAATCGTAATTCATGTCTAAGTGCCAAAAATTTGATTTTTTCAAACACAGTAGCCTTCAGTCACACGAATAGCTCATTCGTACGATTGAACTCATTTGCACACTCCATCCGCATGACTGAACTCAATCGTATCCTTCATTCGCAGGACTGAACCACTTCAGTCGTTTGAGTCCATTCGCCTTGTCCATACGCACGATTGAATCCAATCGCACGATTGAATTCATTCGCACTCTTCATTCGCACGAGTGATCCATACGCATTGTTCATTCGCACGATTGAAGTTGTCCTGTTCTCAAAGTACAAAGTTCATACAAATGGAAGATCAATTTTCAGCGTTTACTGTCGGGAAGGACTCACGCATCCTGAACCTTCTGCTTCTGGAAAATAAGGTTGGAAATCACAATAAACCGCCGAAGCTTATAACATTGGATGACTATCCACAATAGAAACAACGGTTCGAGATTTACCTAAATGGAGTGGATCCAAATCTTTGGACATCCATCGAGACTGGTTATACGATACCAGTAAGTGCAAATGGAGTAAAGTTGACGTTGGGTGGAATGAGTGAAGGTCAGAAGATTCTCTATAATACTGAGAAGAAAGTTTATGCTCTGCTGACTCAGTCAATCCCGAAAGACATCTTTCACCAATTTTCGGAGAACAAGCATGCCAAAAAGTTGTCGGATGCATTAGAGAATAGATACGAAGGGAATGCAACGTTAAAGACACTAAAGGCTAAGGCTCTCAAGAAGGAGTTCGATAACTTCTCTCGTATAGGAAACGAGAGCTTGGATGACATCATCGATAGGTTCTACCATCTTATGAGTGAGCTACACACTCATGGGGTAACAACGTCTATGGAAGATAAAGTTTCAAGCTTTACAGATGGTTTTGCCTGAGAAATGGGATTCATTTGTGTCCAACTTGAGATAAAACGACATACTTACTACGTTGGACATATATGACTTCATTTTGAAGTTAAGGGAGGAGGAACTGAGAATGAAGTACAAGTTAAAGAAGGGATCTTACGTTCAGAATCCTTCACCATATAATTCAGTTCCCACTCCAACTGGTTCAGGAGCACCACTTCAAACAACGTTCGTGTCCAGTTCCGCGGCTCCTTCCCAAACCACTGCTTCAAGACCAAAAAACGTCAGGGTCATCAGGGACCCACTACATAGTGCTTGAAGCCAATACAACGAAGCTGAAGACCGAGAATCTCGGTAATGTCACAGTGAAAGTTGCAAAGGAGCATATGGATCTTCTAGCAGCAGTGGTCAAATCGTATGATGGTTTAGTTGCTGGGAAGATCGGAAATTGTCATCTTGCATATGAAGACTACGAGCAGGTTGACGAGAACGAGCTGGAAAGAATTGATATCATGTGGGGTCGAGCAAGTGCAGTTAGACGAGCTAAAAAGTTTGTCAAGAAGACGGGGCAGAATCTAGTAGCCACGAAAGATACGACTTTTGGTTTCGACAAAACCAAGGTCACCTGCTTCAACTGTGGTGAAAGGGGGCATTTTAAACGTGAATGTGTAAAGCCCAAGAAGACGGGAAATGGTAACCCATTTCCTACTTTCAACCGTCAAGACAAAGACATGGTTGGAACTAGTTCTTCAAGTAAAGAGACTAAGGCACTAACTGCTCAAGGTGATGAAGGACAAGACTGGTCCTTCCGATTTGTCTCTCCTGGAGAATCAAACATTGCTTGTGTCGAAGCATTGGATGATGGGTCTGCCAGTGAAGGTGAGATTGCAACTGAGCAAGCTATGTCAGATTCAGAAGAAGCTGTAAACATGGTAAATCACGTGATTGAGGAAGAGCTTAGAGCAACAAGTTCAGAAACTCCAACAACAGAAGAGTTAACCTCTGCATTGATGGCTGATTCAACTGACTCCTCACAGGTAAGTTCCTTAGATCAATTATTTAATAAACATGATTGTTCTGAATGTGAAAAGTTTAGAGAAAGCATTGATCTAAAATTTTCTAGGTTAGTAGAACACAATGATAACTTAGTAAATGACTTACAACTCTGCACTGAAGCTAATCGTATATTAAAACAAAAAGAATGCAATTTTAAAGAAAAGATAGAACTTTTGGGTAAACAACTAAGGGAAACCGAGGTTGTTGCCTTAAATCAATCTTATGATATAAAGTTTTATTTTAATTCATTAGAAAAAACCAAAAAGGAGAAAGCAGTTTTGGAAGTCGAGGTTAATTCATTAAAACAAAAACCGCATAGTTGGGCTAGTTCTTCTCACATAGTACAGAACTTAGTGAAAGAACGAAACAATAGGGAAGGTTTGGGATACAAAGTCGTGCCACCACCACATGAGATCCTTTTGAATACAAAATATAGACCTATTAATAACAACCTAATTAAGGATCATGTGGTGTCTACTCCTCTAGTTAGTGATCCTGATTCCACGAGTAAGACTGTGAAATCAGACACTAAACAGAATGAGGCTACTTTGAACGCAAAAGGCAAGATGCCAGTTGAGAATTTGAATGATGCATTCAAAAGGGTTAATGTAAGGTCAGGTTCACGAACGTCCATTTCAGAATAGAAACTGACTAAACCAGTTAACCACAAACGTATCAATCATCAAAGTCCAACCAAAGTGCAAGTTAAAGATGTTCAAAATGTTAAAATAATTCAGTTTGTTAATAAGGATGAAACATCTAAAAGAGTAGTGACAAAACCAAACCAAAAACATCTCACACTTTCACTAAACTCAACATCACACAAAAGTTTTCCTCAATCTGTAGAAGGGAGATCTTGCTACAATTATGGAAAACGAGGACATATTTCTCCTAATTGTCCTTACTATCAGACATCCAAAAAGAAAATTGAACTTTATGATACAAAACCAAGTTCTTCTAAAACAAGATCTAACACTCCACCTAAGAGTGTTAGTGAACCTAAAGTTCAAACCATAAGTCAGGTGTCTGTTTACCACAAACAGGCCTTACACAAGACTGGCTTATATAAAGTATAGAGTCTGATAGTGAGAACAATAAGAAGAAAGATATGCCCTCATCCTCTAAAGGACAATGGGTTGAGTTTATGATGTGTGATTCCTCCGGGTCACCCAAGCCAGTTAAGGCTTGGGTCCCAAACTTGAACTAATCATTTCTTTTGTATGTGCAGGGTGTCCGCTACAGTGCTATCACTAATACCTGGATTATTGATAGTGGGGCGTCCAGGCACATGACAGAGAATTCGTCTCTCCTTTTCAACGTCAGACAAATTAAAGGGGGACATGTTTCATTTGCTGGGAACAAAGGAGGATACATCACAGCACAAGGCGAAGTAGGAAACGAGAAAGTGAAGTTTGATAAGGTCAACTACGTTCAACAACTAGAGAACAACTTACTTTCAGTCTCCCAGATCTGTGATAAAGGTTTTAAAGTTGTATTTGACAACAAGAAGTGCTACATGTTGAAAAAGGACTATGTGATTGAGGAGGATAAAATTCTTATGTCAGCTTCAAGATATAACGAGTTGTATGTCTTGGATCTATCAAAACCCTCCACAACTATCACACAGTTCAATGCTTCTTGTCGAAGGCAACTGAGAGGGATTCAATCTCCTGGCATAGGAGAATGGGACACATTAATCCAAGGAAGATGAATCAGTTAGTTCAAAATGATTTAGTGAATGGAGTAACTGTTAAGAACTTCCAACTCCCGGATTTTTGTGTAGCATGTAAGAAAGGGAAACAGACCAAGAAGTCTCACAAAGCAAAGAAAGTTCATTCAATAGATCTTCCTCTTGAGCTTCTACACATGGATCTGTTTGGCCCTGTCTATACAAAGAGCATTACTGGAGATCTGTATTGCTTTGTAGTAACGGATGATTACTCAAGATTTTCTTGTGTGATGTTTCTGAAAGCCAAATCAGAAACTTTTGAATCATTCAAACATCTAGTTACTACTTTGGAATCACTCTACAAGCTGAAGTAAGGCAGATTCAATCAGACAACGGAACAGAGTTCAAGAATCAGTGGATGGAGGCATTCTGTAGAGAGAAAGGAATTGTACATCAATTTACCTCTGCATACACTCCACAGATGAATGGCGTTGCTGAAAGGAAAAATCGGAGCCTGATAGAGACTGCCAGGACAATGCTAGCTGACTCGAAATTGCCTATTCAATTCTGGAATGAGGCAGTGGCCAATGCGTGTTACACGCTCAATCGAGTCTTAGTGGTCAAACGACATGGGAAAACATGTTATGAACTGCTCCAGCGACGTAAACCCAACTTGGAGTATCTAGAACCGTTTGGCACACCGTGCATGCTGCTGAAGAAAACTCAGACTGGGAAGTTTAGTGAGAAGGCAGAAGAAGGTATTTTTCTCGAGTATAGCATACCAGACAAGAGAGTTTATAACAGCTCAACGGGTCAGGTAGAACTGTGGTGCAATGTTGATGTTCAAAGATACACCACCCCCTGCTGGAAAAGGACCCTCCTTCTTCTTCGACTATAAGGGATTCTTTAAATCCTTCAATCTACCGCCTTCATATACTAATGATGAGCTTTCTGCGAGGATGATGTACGATGTTCTTAACACTCCACTACCAGACTTAACATCAACGGCTCCACTAGATGATACTTCTAGCCTTTCAGGGAGAGCTTGAAGTAAGTGATTCTTCCTCTGATGATGAAGCAGTAGAGACTGAAAATGTGGAACAGGAGGAACAGGTTCCCACTAATGAAAGTACACAAACATCACATCCTAATGCCTCTGACACTTCGGAACCTCATACTCCAACAGCTTCAGATACTGAAACTGTGGTTCACAATCTGGATAATGAGGTAGTTGTTCCCACCACTCCTGGATCCCGAATTAATGTTTATCATCCTTTGGACAATGTCATTGGAGATGTTCGATCAGGAGTACAAACAAGAAATCAGCTATACTCGGCTGATTATGCCTCAATCATGGAAAAAGGATATCTTCACGATGGTGCATATCGATGTTTTGTGTCTCAATTTGAGCCAAAGTATGTGAGTGAAGCCCTAAACGATGAGGCATGGGTCAGTGCAATGCAATAAGAACTCCTACAATTCAAGAAGTTAGGAGTATGGACCCTTGTGGAAAGACCAAAAGGTGCTAAGGTGATTGGCACGAAATGGGTCTTGAAGTGTAAGAAAGATGACCAAGGAGTCATAATACGAAACAAGGCTAGACTTGTGGTTCAAGGGTTCAGACAAATCGAAGGCATTGACTACAATGAAGTGTTTGCACCTGTGGCTTGAATGGAAGCAATCCGTATCTTTCTAGCCTATGCATCCTAATTGAAGATTAAAGTTTATCAACTAGATGTAAAGAGTGCATTCCTTCATGGTGAAATCCGTGAGACCGTCTACATCAGTCAACCCAAAGGATTTGAGGATCCTTATCATCGGGATAGAGTTTACAAACTAGACAAGGCTCTCTACGGGCTCCATCAAGCCCCTAGAGCCTGGTATGAGAAACTCTCAACTCATCTGGTGAAACATGGTTTTCGCAGAGGAGTGATTGACTGTACATTATTCATCAAAGAAAAAGATGGTGATTTTACTGCTGGTACAGATATATGTTGACGACATAATCTTCGGTTCCAAGAATGAAGAATTATGTAAAGAATTTGAATCTGTAATGAAAGCAGAGTTTGAGATGAGTGCTATGGGGGAGATGAAGTTCTTTGTTGGCTTACAGGTGGATTAGACACCCAAAGGAATATTCCTGCATAAGACCAAATATGTAGGTGATATCCTCAATCGGTTCGACATGGAAAATGCTTCAGCTGCTGGAACTCCACTTGCCACTAACCATGATGTGTCACCCGACGAAAATGGTGATCTGGTTGAAGCTACAATGTACAGAGGAATGATCGGATCTGTGATGTATCTCACAGCCTCATGTCCGGATATCATGTACGCGACATGTCTTTGCTCTAGATATCAGGCGAAACCAAAAGTAAACCATCTCATAAGAGTAAAAAGGATTTTTCGTTATCTGAAGGGTACTCCAACACTTGGGTTGTGGTATCCTGCAGGATCGGGTTTTGTCACTTAACACTTGTGATTCTCTCAAACTCACTTATAATATCACTCAAACAAGATGAAGCAATGCCTTTAACAAGAGTTGATAATAATATAATAAGTAATCAAAGGAACAAGCAGAAGTCTTTTCAAGGTACTTGTATATATTACTTCTCAACTCAAGATTACAAGACACTTACAAGCATAAAACAAGAGTTACAATGAGAAACTATATATACTAGATCCTACAGCCGGTTATACTTGATACCAGCTGGAAACCTACGACTAAAGCATATACTACAATGCTATAGTTAAGGTATCTTAGATAAAGTATTATCTAAGATATGGTAGTCATGACATGTCCATGACTTACCTTTTGTCACCAACTAAAGATGGCAACTGTACTTAACATAAAAGGTAAACAGTAGATTAAAGTATGGTCAACTACATGGCTTTTGAGAAAACGCCATGCAGTATCTCAGAGATTTGCAGCGGACTGTCAGACAGACCATACTTATGTCTACTGGATAATAGAAGTGTCTTCCGAAGGTTAACTGGCTTCGGAAGAACAAGTTCTTCCGAAGCCACTTATACTTCGGAAGATGCTTCTATGCTTCCGAGGCTTTGAGGACTTCTTTATACTTCGGAAGTTGACTTCAGAACTTTGTCTTTAAGTCTTGATCTTCGGAAGTATCTTCTTTGTCTTCGGAAGTTGGAGTTTTCCTTCGGAAGTGTATTTTACACTTAGACTTCAGAAGAGCTCCTTCTTCCTTCGGAAGTTCCACACTTGGCTTCGGAAGTCCTTTGTATGTTGTACTCAAAATTTTCTAAGTGATATAGTTTTGGTTGCAACAGCCTCTCTAGATCCAACAAACTCCCCCTAGGCTGATGCTACCAAAACTTCACTTATTTCTGCTTCTCAAAACTTTCAGCACCAGGGACAAAAGATATTTGTCTGTCTCTCTGTTCTTCCCGGAAGTAGTGCTGAGAAGCTTGTACAAGTCATTCGTGGATAGGAGATCCAGTCTATCACTTTGAATGACATGTACCCTTTGTTGTGACCCCCTGAAGAGAGTTAGTTGACGGGAGTTGTAGTCATACTCCCATCTAACTATGGACTCAAGTTCAGGACCTTCAACCATTTGAAGAAAGGCTTTGCCTTTGGTTGCTGATCCTTTCCTTTCCTCCTCCTCTCTCAGTTTTAACTCCTCTTCGACCTTGCTTCTGGCAGTAAGCTCGGCCATATGAAGGCTGCCTAGATGATTTCTGATGTGGGCAGCTACATCGGAGTTTGAAGGGTTGGAGAATGGTTTCTTTGCTATTTCAGCAATATCAAATCTGCTTAAGTGTAGCAGAGATGAGGCATTCAGCCTGTTAATCTCACCATTCTCTCTCTCAACAACAAAGTTGTGAGAAGAGTCTTCGAACCTCCACTGGACTATCTTCTTTCTGGGTACAAGAGGTTGTCTTGGTACCCTATCTCCTTTCTTTGTATCCAGCAGAGTCACCAGCTTTCTCCTCAGCTTCTTTTCTTCCTCATTCAATGTATCTGAATTGGGCCAAGGATTTTTGCAGCTTGGTCCAAAGTTCCTCTGGGCATATCAAGAAACTCATCTCTTGTGAGGGAACTTGAGGATCCATCAACATAAGTCAGGTTGACTGAATCCTCCTCACAGGAGATGTCGCTCAGAGTTGTGCAGTTGATGAGCTTAGTTTTGATCGCCTTGAATTCCTCCATAGAGAGATGTTTGGAAGGCTGAGGGGATGGTTTGATTGGTTGTTGGGTAGGTTTAGGAGTTTGGGTTCTGGCTAAGGTTTTAGGTTGGATGATGGGTAGTTTAGGTGGTTGAGGTGAGGAGGTTGGTAGGTGTGATGGTGTAGGTTCAGGGGTGAAAGGTTCAGGTTCAGTTTTGATTGGGAAGGGAAAGGGTATAGGTTCAGGTTGAGGTTGGGTTTGGATTTTGGGTTGAGAGGTTGCTTTGAAGGTCATCCCCTGTCCCTTTCTATACATCTCTTTTCTTTTCCCCGCACGAATGTCAGCCTTGATGTCACTGACATGTCGTTGGAGAGTCTTCTCAGACATTGGACCCACCTGCCTGCCAGAGAGCCATGAGCTTTAAGATAATTCTTCATCCAAGCTTTCTCACCTATCTTCTTGGCGGCAGACCGTCCAGCCTCTTCTTCTTTCTTCCTTTTCTCCACCAGCTTCTCCCTTGCAGCTCTCTTTCTCTCCTTCTCCATTTGATCTTGCTCTTTGTTGAAGAGCCATAAGATCGTATCACTATTGTGTGGAGACAACTCCTCTTGAGAGAATCCTCTGGAGAGTAGGAAAGTGATCCTTTCTCTCCTGAGCTGCAGATCAGCTTCCCTTTCTTTTCTCAGCCTTTCTTCTTCCAAGGCCAACCTTGCAGCCTCTTCTTTTTGCTGTCTTTGCAGCAAGGTTGCCTTTTCAAGCTCTATCAGCTCCTCTAATGGTAGCAGGAGTACATCTTCCGAAGCAGCCCCTAGACTGACAAGTCTATCGATTACCTCCACCCTTCTTCGATTGTTGATTGCCTCCTGGTTGGCTGCAGCTGCTTTGGTACTTGCAGCTAACAGTTTCCCAGTTGGTAGTCTACCTTTCCTTCTAAGCTTCTCCAACCTTTCTTCTTCCTGAAGCTCTTCCGAAGTCATCTTCCTCTTGCCTTTTATGTCTTCGGAAGTGCTAGACTTTGGTGGTTCTTGGATAGAAGATCCGGGTTGGGTGGTGGAGGTAGGAGCTGGGGTCAATGCAGATGTTATAGCTAATGGTTGGCTGAGAAAGTCCTCCCTATTCACCTCAGATGCAAGTTCCAGAATTGCATCTGTGACTATTAGATCATCGGAAAGAGAAAATAGTCCTTCTGCAGCAGCAATCTCAGCTTCGGATGTTTGTGCTTGTTCTTCCGAGGCTTTGAATTGTGCTACGGAAGTCTGTGAAAACACACCTTCTGTCCCAACTATTTCAGTTGCTGGGCCATCAGTCCTAGTTTCCCCTTCGAAATCAATCTCAGGTTCCACTTGGGCCTTAGGTTGACCAACTTCCTCAACAGTGGTAGGAGGTGCATTCAACCTCTGAAGCTCTTGAGCTCCAAAGTAGATCACAGACATGTCTGGACTGGGCTGTTCTATCAGGGACTCTAAAAGGAACTTGTTGAAGAACCTATTTAGATCCTGAAGCATCCTTTGATCCACTTGAAAGACAACTGGAGGAGGCTCAGGGAAGATGGCAGCTTGTTGTCTTGAGCTCAAAGAAGTAAGAGCTTGACTGATGGTATCATGTCTTTGGCTTTGTCTCTCAACATTCTCCCCCTTTTTGGTAGCATCATCTTGAGAGGTAGATGAGCTAGAGGAAGAGCTCAAGGAGACCTGAACTGGTACATGCCTAACAGATCTCTCAATCTGTGTCTTAGCTAGTTTGGCCTTGAGACTTTCAATCTCAAGTTGCTGAGTGGCAGACCTATCCTCTAAAGTCTTAACCTTTGATTCAAGGTTTGAGACTTTAGAAAGTAGGTCTCTAATAGTGAGTTGCATACTTCCCTCATCTTCTTTTGAAGAATCACGGGGAGATGAGGTAACATACCTGGTATGTTCATCCTCACCACCAGATGTGGTTTCTTGGCACCCTGGTTTCCCTTGCACAATGATGTCTCTTTCAGAGGCATCAAAGGGCATGGTTGCCGTAGATTCAGTCTCACTGTCGTTACCACTGTCCTGAGGATCCATTGAGGCTCCTTCAGTAGTGGCAGCTGAATCTACATGAGTCCCCTCCACATCAGTGGGACTCACCTCAGTAGGGCTTTGCTGGTGTGGGCTAGAGACAAGAGGTTTCTCTAGGCTCTGTTGATCCTTAAGAGGGTGTAGTGGATCAACTTCACCGCCTTTAAGAGACATAGTCTCCTCACCAGCTCCGGTCAATAGGTCAGTGAAAGAAAAGGAATGAAGACCCAAGGACCCAAAACTTTGATCAATGTCAAAAGGCATTGAGCTGTCCCTTTGTGGCTGCTCAGGGGAGTATAGAGACTCACCTGAGGGCTATCAGCTGGGTTTTGGGCTCATGGGTCTGAGACTGAGGAGACTCAAGACCCATATTGAGGTCAATAGTGAAGGATTGGTGGACCTCTGGCTTAGTGGGAGCCCTTTGTTCCACTCTAGCCTTTTTGGTTTGAAGAGGAGGGGCTTGTTCAATCAGAGTAGATTGAACAAGGGTTCGTTTGGGTGTCTCTGGTAGGTGACAGTGATGGGAGGAGAAGGTAGATTTGGAATGGTGAGGGTAGTTGCTGGTGTGGGTTCATCACCTGTGGGGTGAACAGGGATGTCACCAGGAGCCGTTGGCTCACTCATACCTGGAAGTAGTGCGGTATCCCTTCTAGTGTAGTTGGTAGACACTCTCTTCAAGACTTTGAAGATGGTCGGCCTCATTTGGGGAGCAGACAGAGCAGCTGCACAGACAAGCTTACCCTGATCTAGCTCGCAGTTGATTATGTGCTGGAGAAATCTGGGATACATAAAGAATGTGTCCCTTTGCAGATTTCCCATAAGGTTAGTCAGCACAAACCTTGAATAGTTGAAGCGAAGGCCTTGTACCAACCCGTGAACTAAGCACCTGAGTTCATAAGCGATTTGATCCCATCCCCCGGATTTGTTAGATAGACAGTGAAGAACCACATGCAGCAGGAACTTCCACTTGTAAAAGAAGTTGAATTTGTAGACCGTTGACCTGCTTACATCTCCACCGTATCCCATTTGGAGATAAGAACTATCTAACTCAGATTTGGGGAATTCCGTCGGTGCGCCTTCATCATTGAGCTCAAGATGCTCCCTGATGATCTGTTCAGTGATGACCAACTCTTGGCCACAAACACTTGACCTAATAGCACGAACCCCGTTTAGGGTTTCAATCCGACCATTTGCCCAAAATTCGGACATTTGGTTGGAGTAGATGGTAGGGTTTACGGTCAAGGCTGTGTAGTATGAAGATTGGGCTAAGAAAGAAATGATATCAGAGAAGTCATCATTCCTTGAAGAGTCAAGGAGTGCGACCTGGTTGTGCTGAGGGTTTAAGGCCATTTGAGAAAGATAGCAGTAGAAAAGTTCTGAGTAAGGTAAATTGGAGAAGAAGAAAGCTTTTAGGGCAGTGAATTTGGTAAAAAGAGTGTAAGTGATTAACCGGAAGTATTAAATGGGTGAAATGGCGGTTTAAAGGGTGGTTTGGATAAGATGTATGAGGGTTCAGTGGATGATGTGACAAGGGCGGTAAGGTTAGACCATTTAAATCAATCCGACATCATCAACAAAATCTTAATCTTTTACTTTTTACAGGGTGGGGCCCAAAAGATTTCCGTTACACACGTAAAATCTTTCTTCCGAGTATAAAGTATTTCGAAGGTATGTTCTTCCGAAGACAAATGTACTTCCGAAGGGAATTGCTTACTTCCGAAAGCACAGTTGCTTTCAGGTGGATGTATTAAGTGCTTCGGAAGTAGATCTGAGGTGAACTCAATCGCTTCTTCCGAGACTTAGTACTCTCTAGCGAAGAAAATTATCCTATGAGAAATTTGCTTCGGAAGTTATGCTAGATAACTTCCGAGGGCTAATTTCTCTTCGGAAGAACTTATACTTAGATAAATTTAAGA